>PVKH010023300.1:0-13864 GCA_004027955.1 Chaetophractus vellerosus
TTCCAAAAATATAAATTGAATCATGCTTGTAAACTGATCTGTTCATCTGGGCATGATTGGTTTATGATAAGGGCATTAACTGGGCCACATCAGGAGGGCGTTGGGCCCCGCCCCTCAGTGGGTGTGGTCTCAAGTATAAAGGCCAGGCAGCAGATTTGAGAAGCAGTCCTGATGTTGGAGTGAGCCGTTCGTCTGATAGTCTACAGCTGGCCTTGTGGAGAGATGCAAAGCATAGAAAGCCTTATCGTCTACAGCTGAACTTGTGGAGGAACAGAAGCTAAGCCCGGAGAGAAACGCAGCCCCAGGAACAGAGGAACCCAGAAGCCTGAACCCTGGAGACATCAGCAGCTGTCTTGCTCCAACACGTGGATTTGGTGAGGGAAGAAATTTATGCTTTGTGGCCTGGTAACTGTAAGCTTCTATCCCAAATAAATACCCTTTATAAAGACCGACCCATTATTGGTACATTTCAAAAGGCACCCCTGTGGCTGACTAATACACCCTTCTACAACTTTCCATATTCACTTAGGTCTTGTCCTACATATTTCCACCCTGATTTTATGAAAATCAGCCATCTTATCTTAGGACAAAACACACTCCCTTAAACCAGCCTTTACAACACTTCTACTTCTTTCCATATTATTTAAGTCTTATTTTCTACCCCTCATTATGTTCTGTGAAAAAACAGTCATGATAGGGCACCGGTTTACCACATGGGAGGCCCCGGGTTCGGTCCCCGGGCCTCCTCGGATGGGCAGACCACCTCGAGAAGGCAAGCCAATGTGGGTGGGGCATGCCGCTGTGGGTGGGGCACGCAGCCGCGGGCAAAAGGCAAGCCCCCACGAGCAAGGGCGAGCGAGCAGGCGGGCCACCACGCTGGTGAGCTGACTCGGCAGGTCGCCCCAGCAGGGGGAGACAAGCAGACACAGAGGAACGCAGAGAAAAATGAACACAGCAAGAACAAGCAAAAGGGGTGGGGGGTGTATAATAAATAAAAAATAAATCATTTTTTAAAAACAAACAACAACAACAACAAAAATAGTCATTTCACTTTAGGCAAAAGAATTAATTTTAAAAGATATTTGTAAAGATAATAATTTCATTAATTAAAAACTTATAATTTTATCATCTTAAAGATTTGACAGACTTAATGTTAACTCATTAGTGTCCAGATAAACCTATGGAGATTACACCCAAGTAGAATAAAATTAAAATAATGATATTTTATGTAAGAAATGTTTTCATTTTTCTTTTCCTTCACAGGAGGTTAAAACTTCTTTATTTTTATAATACCTTAAAATTATAAATAACCTCAAAATCATACTGGCTACTAGGCTCTGGAGAATATATTATAATTGCTTTATTTGTTTCAATTATAATTTAGAAAAACCTTTTCATAGCTTTCAAGGATTTTTTCTTTACTTACAGAAAATTGGCCATTGGCTTATTAATTACTCTCCTCTCAAAGCTGTTAAAATTTAATTTGGGAATTACAAACAGACTGTGCAAAACAAGGTTTATTCCGTAATATCTCCTCTGTCCCTTATCATTATTAATTTCCAGGCCTAGTAGACAGATTTCTAAGCTAAACTACATCTCTCCTATCTTTCCATACCCAGTCCATCCCTCATAGTTTCCTAAATCAGTTTTAATGAATCACTGGAATTCAATCAAGGTTAGGAGAAGACCCTGAATATAAAATAGGCTATAGAAAGATTGTGGAGGAATTTAGGACAACCTTTTAGTTAAGTTTTGTTTTGTTTTCTCTTTAAATTTTTATTTAGTCAGATTTTTATATGACCTTTTTCATCCTGTTTGGCATTTCTAATTTGGGCTCCAGGAGTATTCGTTTACATATATAAGCACTTATTTAATTTTTAGCAATTTGAATAGTGCTCTTTTAAGAATTTTCATTTGTTAATTTGATATTTGGAGGTATGAAAATATACACTGAACAGACAGACACAAATAGAGTTAGACACACCAACAGAAACATAAAACTCCCTATTTTTACTCTTAATTCTCACTCTTTTGGTATGCTTGTCTCCAGGTTCATTCCACATCTCTGGTTTTTACCACTTTTAAGATCTCCTGTGGGCTCAGTGTTGCCTGTAATATGCAATTTGTTCTTGGAAACACTTACATGTGTATAAACCTTGGAGAAAAAGTTATCTGGGCATTATTTGGTTAACAGGTTTTTAGCAAGGAAGGCACATTTAGGAAGCTATGCTTCCTAAATTTAATTCAGTAGTAAAGCTCACCTCCCCCTGGACCCTTTCATTCCATGCTTCTCTCAGTTCCCATTTGGCTGTTCTTGGGGTTTTTCCCAGGGCAACCAGGACTATACATTTTCCAGTGTCTTTCTTTGCAATATGCACATTGATTGGTTATTATTTTTTAAATTTCTCCCACACCTGGACCAGTGGAGGTTGGGCCCAGGGCTCCTACCTTTTTAAGACAGTCTTGTTATGATTATTTTCAGTTTATTAGAGCTTTGAGTAGGGTCATTTGCCTTCTGAAGTGCAGCTTTTCTCTAACTCATTCCCTATTAATAAACTTCATAGGCAATGATAACTGAGCTACAGACAGGTAAATCTAGTCCCTCATCAGTCTTCTGTAGCTTCCTTCTTATATCTTTGGGAACTTGAATAAAAAAGGCTGTATTTAAAAGCCTGGTATTTTCTGGACTTTCCAGATATATATTAGTGTATTGCCGATAGGCAGTGTTAATTCTTTCTAGGAAACCAGAGGGACTTTCTACTGGCTCTTGTATTACTTCACTTATCCTTTGTAAGTTTATAGCTTCAGGGGCCTCTTTCTGCTCTAAATTAGCCCAGTCCTCAGCACATTAGCATTCCATTTAAGATTCTTTACTCATGTTGCTAATTTCTCCCTAGCATACCCTGGGTTGTCAGGATTTTTTTCTCTTTTCTGTTTCCTGCTCTGCTTCTTCATTTACTATTTGCCCTTCATCTCCTGTTATCCACAAGGCCTCAATACCAGTCCTAATACAGCTTGGAATAATTACGCTTTTTATATTCTCTGGGTTCTTTTTATTTTCTCTGGGTGGCTTCCCCACCTTTGCAAATCTGACAAGGGGAATGGGGTAAACATGTACACAAATTCTTCATCTATTCCTAAAGGCGTTTCGCGGAAGAGTAGAAGTTTTTCTGGCTCAGCTGCTGATCTTAGAAAGCCATCCTGGCTGAAGGGAGATATAGAGTTTTTCCCTATAGAACCATTTTCTTTTTGATTCTAAGTTATATTGAGGCCAAACTTTGTTACCGGAAAAACTATTTCCTGCTTTTTTCATCGATTCAAGGCTAAAATTTTCCCATCTTTCAAAATACAGCCTAAAGGACTACATTTAAGAATGCTAGTAAAATTATTTTTTGTTGTTGTTGTTGTTGTTACATATCCCTCCCCTTTCTGCATGTTCATTTTTTGTGTTCTTCTATGTCTGCTTTGTCTCTCCCCGCTGCGGCAACGTGCCGAGTCAGCTCACTGCGCTGGCGGCTTGCCCCGCTTGTGGGCGGGTCTGCTTCCCAGGCAGCTTTGCTCTGTTCGCAGGCGGCTTTGCTCCGTTCGCAGGCTGCTCACCCTGCCCGTGGCGGCTTTGCCCTGCCCACAGTGGCTCTGCCCTGTCCACGGTGGCTTGCCCTCTCAGGGCGGTCTGCTCGCTCAGAGAGGTCCCCGGGAACTGAACCCGGGGCCTCTCATGTGGTGTACCGGTGCCCTATCCACTGGGCTACAGCCGGCCCCCGCTAGTAAAATTAAAATTTCCCATTTTAAGGAATTTCAGTGACCAGTAATCAATTAGGAATGCTTGAGCAGTACAAATGCAGTTAAACACTAATTTTGCAGTTTAGACAAACATTGAACATTTACTATAACTAAGTAACACACACCATTTAACAAATAGACACTTAGCACTTCTTATATTCTGGATTACTTTTCAGGAGTATATCCAGCAGACAGACTCAAGGTTCAGGAGTATACTTACCTGATAGAGTTATGGTGGGTACTTGACCAGGAAAACAAGGAGGGGTCAGAGCAAGGGGAATCATTCTGGAAGGAGTTTAAGGAGACTCGAATAGGCGAACTAACTTCCCAATTCACTTCTACCTTGGTGAGCCATGCATCCACTCAACTGTCCAGTCTTGGGGTTGGAACAATTTCTCTCTTTGAAGCTTTAAAGCACCATTATGGCCTGGTATGCCAGCGAGGTAAGAAAAACCCGATTATTGAGCTTTTCAACCAAGAAGGTCTAGCTGCCTTAGGAAGCTTGATTACAGTGCTTTCCTCTCTTGCTAGGGCCCCAGAACCTCTGGCAGGCACACTCCTTTAAGAACCCCTTTGTCCTTAGTCCCATCACTCACCAAATTGATACTGAGCAAAAGCGGATTCTTTTCTCCTGATGCGTCTTTAAAGCCAATTCCTGAGACACTGGGGTTTCAAAGACAGAAAAAGTTTATTTGGTTGTGCAAGCAAAGGAGGTCAGTTGCCTTAGATGGCCCAAAAACTGCCTCCCTGATCTAGAAGTGCTAATATTTTATAAGAACAGGGTGCTAATGAATAATTGGGGCAGAGCTAGACACAGGTTCCTTCATTAATAAACATTAAGGGGTTGAACAGGATGAACAGGGGTAGACCCCAAACCAGGGGGAGTTACAAAGTTACAATCATTTTCAGAGATCAAGGTTCTGAGATAGCAAAGTACAGAGTAGAGGTCAGTCACTAGGTTTTCCATATGGATATTACACAGAGGAGGGTGCAATGGTTACCATCCCAATAGCAAGCATACACAAGGATGAGCCTAATCCATAAACAAGGGTAAGGGCAATCTAGAATTAGCATCCCAATAGTAAGCATACCCAAGGGCGAGCTCAATCTAGAATTAGGATTGAGGGTAAGTGTAGAGTAACCATAAACGTGAGTGGGACCACTCTAGCCAGTTTCAGTAATTTCAGATATTAACATTTTGCTATTTTATAATGTAAAGGCATCTGTATAATGATTTAGTAATCATAATTATTTGTTAATTCTTAACCCTTAGTTACAAGTTCTATAATATACTTCCCATAAACTCCTTTTTCTCCGTAAGTCAGTAAGAGCTTCTTTCATTTGCTTGCAGAACTAGTTCAGAAATTGGTACCTGGAAGTGGATTCTGCCATGCAAATGGAGAATTATGGAGGTACAAAGCAATGAGGACTCCCCAGGTCAGTCAAGAAAGTTGAAGTGAGCTCTTTTACTTGGACTTCCCAAATTGTACATTTACCAACAAATTTCCCTTTTTGCTCAATCTACTCTGGACTCTGTTTCTATCACTTGCAGCAGAAAGAATCCTGATTAATATGAGTTACTTGATGCAAAATGCCAGGACTTACACTGGTAAGATAGTTCTCTCCTTATAGTTGTCTTGGGGATTGGAGGGCTGCTTCTGCCACTTTGTGCATTCCTGGTAGTATTTTTTTTTTTTTTTTTTTTTTTTTTTTTTGTCCATTAGAAGTAGCCTCAATGCACATCACTACCTGGTCCAACCAAGCCTTCTGTTTTTACCATCCTCAAACCAACAGTTAAGATCTGGAAATTTAGGTACAAGAGAAAAACCCAACCAAACTCCCTCTCTTCCTAAGATTTATTGTACTAGAAAGAGCCTATGTGAAGGTAAAAGGCAGAAGCACACTGGGCAAGCATAATAATAATGATGATTACCACTATTTATTAAGCACTTACCATGTGCCAGACACTGGGCCATTATGTCATTTAATCCTAGAAGGATGGTTCTGTTGTTTTGTTTCTAAGTTTGAACTGCAGATGCACAGAACTGAATTGATTCATCAGTCATTCTTTTCTGTGCCTAGCATGACATAATCATCTGTCTAGACATGACACCTATTTTTTCTTGTCTACTTTATCCCTCATCCCCAAGTGTATCTAATGTGTGCCCTTCCAATCTACTTTCCAAAGACAGATCCATAAAAACATAGCTTTTGCTTTAAAAATGTATATAGGTGGATCATACTGCATGTCTCACTCTGCAATAGGCTTTTTTTTACTCAGCATTATGTTTCTGAGATCCATCCATGTTGATAAAAAGACCAAGCTAGGTCATCTATTTAAACACTGTTTATTATCATATCAATATACTATACCTTATCTATGCATTTTTACCCTCATGAACATCTAGATTATTTCTAATTCTTCCCTATTGTAAAGAGTGTTTCAATGAACAATCTTGTACATATCTCTCAATGCATTGTGCAAGAGTTTTTTTAAACTTTATGTAGAAGTAAATGTTACTTAGAACCTTAGGCTACATGTAGTTTCAATTTTAGTAAATTCTGCGAAATTACTTTTTTTTTTTTCCCAAATGTTCCCTAGGGGGATTATTGCCCTGGTGGGCAAAATCACCCTCCTATCTCTCCTGCCACATGGAGAACCACTGTCTTTTATTTATTTACTCAATCTCTTGTCCCACCTCCCAAATTACATTTTATTTATTTATTTATTTATTTATTTTAAAGAAACTTCAAAGTACATAAATGTTACATAATATAGGGGATTCCCATATGCCCTACTCCCTCCACCCTCCCACACCTTCCCACATTAACAACATTCTTCGTTAGTGTTGTACATTTTTTACAATTGGTGAACACATATGAAAGCACTGCCTCTAACCGTGGATTATAGTTTACATTTTAGTTTACACTCTGTCCTGTGCAATTTTGTAAGTCATGACAAAATATATAATGGCCTGTAACCATCATGGCAACATAATGCAGGACAATTCCAATGTCCCAAATTACTTTAAAAGTGGTTTTACTAATTTGCACTTCCATTAATAGTATATGAGAGTTCTTGTAATAAATATTTATCCATTTTACAGATGAGGAAATGGAAGAAAGACAAAATGCCCAAAATTAAACACCATGTCAATCTGAACCCTGTCTGTCTCCAGAACTATGTCACTGCTTTGGTAAGAGCCAGAAATGTAGTCAGCTGCAAGTGACAGAACCACCTAACAGTGGCTTATGTGATACAAACACTTACCATCTCACCTAGCAAAAAGACTAGAGGGAGGAGGTTCCAGGGCAGGGCAGCAGCTCAGCTGTGCCATCAGCATTACAGGCAATTTTTAGCTTTCCCTTCACCATCCTTAGCTGTTGAGTTTTCACACTTAGACTTGTCTCCTCTCAGTCCCAAGATGGCTGATACTGCTCTGACATCACGTCTGAGTTCAAAGCAGGAAGAAGAGGGGAGCAGTGCCACCATGAAGCTCTTTTCTTACACCTACCCTTTCTATCTGGAAGAAAAATGCCTTCCCCAATCCCTACTCACCCCAGCCCCACTATTGAATCAATCCTCAGGCAAAATGGAATGGAATTATCATATCTAGTTTAGATCAACTATGATTCTCTCCCTGGAGCTACAGGAGGGCTTCTATTTTCCTGGACCTCAAGCATTTTCCATCTGCTGAAACCTGCATTCTGTTAGCAAGAAAGAAGAAAAGGAATGATTCTTAGGTAGTGTGGCAGTTTGAAATTATTTTATGAATCCAAAAAAGAGAAATATTATGTTTGTGATCTAATTTATTCCTCTGAGTGTGATACCCTTTGCTTGCATTAAATTCAGTTGAGGGGTCTTTGATTAGATTACTTGATAAGATTAATTTAGGGCTTTTGATTGAACCAAGTCAGTGAGGGTTGAGTCTCTGCCTTCTTGCTAGGTCTGATATAAATGGAAACAGAGAGAGACTCACACAGACAGATACAGGAAAAGGAAGCTACCATGTTTTCTATTGTCATGTAAGCAAGAGGACTACAGGATGGCTTAAGCATGAAGTCCCGAGAAGCTGGGCCTATGGAGAGCTCAAGACGAGACAGTGAGCCTGGAGTGGAAGGCTGAAACCTCAGCAGAAATTGGCAGCCATCTTGCTTTACCTTGTGGCAACATGCTGGGATCAACAGTAGATGATTTCGGTGAGAAAGCATCTACCCCGATTTGGACATTTCATAGCCTTGGAACAGTAAGTGTTTATCCCAAATAAATCCCCTTTATAGAAACCAACAGATTTCTGGTACTTTGCATCGGCAGCCCTTTGGCAAACTAAAACAGGTAGCAACTTGTTTTTTCTTCCATCTCCCTGACCTCTTCTCAGATTTTTTTGCTGGCTTCTCCTCCTCGCTCAGTTGGTAAATATCTACTTGGTACTGGGGCTCTTCTCTTCCCAAGATACTCAAAAGACCAACAGCTGGCCAATAAGCCAAATTTGAGATCCACACTCTATATTCTTTCTCTATGGGCTGACAGCATAAGTTTATATCACTTCAATTATCATTTACATGTTGGTGACTCCTAAATTTATAGCTTCAGTTTCCTCCTTTTTCTTGAGCTTTGGCTCTATATGTACCGTTGTCTACTTGGATATTCTTAAGACATCTCAAACTCAACATGTACAGAACTGAGCTTCTCACATCCCACCCAGTCTTATTTTTCCCCCGTGATCCCTGTCTCAGTGAATACCCACCTCCTTCCACCCAGTTGCCCAAGTCAGAAACCTGTGAGATATCTTGATATTTCTTTTACTCACTTCCCACATAATAACTCTCAAATCTGTCTGCTTTTCTTCATCTCCATTGCAACCACCCTTGTTACTCAACGTATTTGCAATATGGGACAGCAGCATGGGCACTTGGGAACTTGTTAAAAATGCAAAATCTCAGGCCCCATTGCAGTATTACTGAATCAGAATCTTCATTTTAACAAGTTCCCCTGGCCATTTATATACACATTAAAGTTTAAGAATTTGTCATCTTGGCTTCTGGCATAGTTTACTAACGAGCCTCCCTGAATCTGTCCCTTGCCCAGAAAACTCTCTCCACATTGCAAACCTCACATGTCAGTTCCCTCATTAAAACCCTTAACTAGCTCCCCATTACTTTGGACACTGAATGCTAAAGCCTTAATAACTACAAAATCCTACCAACGTTCCCCTCCTGCCGAGGCTCCAGCCCCGTCCTCGTTCCGGACATGTTAGTCTTCTTTCAATTCCCGTGCCAACCCCTATGTCACCCAAGTCAGGGTCTACTTGCCTGCTGCCCACTCCCCCTGCCCTGGCATACAGCTAACCCCTACTACTCCTTCCCTTCCTCAAAGAAGCCTTCCTTCTCTTACAGCCCAACTAGGGTCAGCCACTCTCCTGTTGAACTCTTAGCACACTGTGCTCTTGCAAACATTGATCACAGTGGTACTTAAGTAATGATTTGTGTGTTTCATTGTTTAATGTTGGCCTTCCCAACTGAATCAATGCTAGAAGCTGACTGTATCCGCTCTGTGCATTGTGACATCCAGTGCCTGGCACAGAGCTTGACACACACTAGGTGTATCGACTGACTCAATGACTGTGAATGAATAGTGATCCACAGGGAGTCACCCTGCCTCAGGGTGGCCCTGCTTTCTTAGTTCAACTGAAATCAAGACTCTGAAAAAGACCGAGGAGGGCCAAGAAAGTATAATTTGACCACCAGCAAGCTAATTGAGGATGAAAATGTCCAATTCTGACAGATGTACCCCACGCACAAGCTGAAAGGGAAGGAGAAGCAGCCTGCCAGAGGGTGACGGTAAACATTTTGTTGCCCGGCCAGCGCCCACAATACACTCACATACTGACCTTTACAATGACTTTCCTATAGTGGGAGGTCTCTTTTAACCTCCAGTGAATAGGGGGGTGAAGTGGTGTTTGCTTTTTTCCCTTTGTTCTCAGGCTGAGAAAAGTCTGGAGGCGGGCGAGTAAGGCTTAGTAACACAATTGCCTTCCCTTTCAAATGCTAAAGAGGGTTTCTGCTCCTGGTTTAGTACAATCTGAGAGTTGCGAGGTCTGGAAGGGATCCACTCCCCTTCCTTTGGTATCTCGTTTCCTGCAGGCTCGGGGCAACTTTGCAATTATAGAAAAACCAAAAGCAGTAAAAATATAGTCAACATTGCCCTCCGGGTGTCTCTAAGAGGTGAGTCAGGGCAGGACAGTTAAACACTAAATTTAAAGGGGAACTTCCTGGTACAATGCAGGATGGATCACAATCCTGAAACTGGACAGAAAGCCTGGAGGTCCTGGTGTTCTCCTCACCCAGGAGAGAGCTAGAGCCCAGAGATGGCCAGTTATCACAGCCTTTGGACTCCCATATTGGCATGGATCCAGGGTTTGGAGTCTGGTACTTAAACAATTGGGAGTTAGTAGCATTGCTTCAATATTGGTATATCAATTGTAACAAATATACCACACTAATATAAGATGTTAATTATAGGGAAAACTATGTGTGTGTGTGGGGGGGGAGCTATATGGGAATTCCCTATACTTTTGGTGTATGTAACTTTTCTGTAAATCTAAAACTTCTCTAAAAGTAAAGTTTATTATTTACTAAAAAAATAGAGAGAGACAGAGCAAGCAAGAGAGGACACAAAACTACAAATGGAGGTACAGGGTTTTGGAAAGATCTTGTGAAAGTGAAGGCTCCAGAGTAAGCTTCATGGGCTTTGTGGTATATACACCTTTGCTTCCAGCCTGGAAAAGCTGAGGCTTTGAAGCCCTTGGGGCAAATTACTCAGTCCCTAGGGCCTTGATTGTGTAATTTGTATAATGGACACTTCAACTTCTTCTCCACAGAGTTAGTGTTAAGGTTGCAGAAGACAATGCTTGGAAAAATGCCTAGTGTTTGATAGGACAGGATCAATAAAAATGTGCTTTGAAGACCTCCTCTCTAGGCATTTGCAGATCCAATCTGGGTTACCTTCTCCCCTTTTAGCATCTCCTTTAGCTTTATTGGATTGTTTTTGCAGGTTTTGCTGTAGTTCATCTAGAATATATATTATTTCTTGGGGATTTAACAGAAGTTCCCACACTAGCAGATGAAGTCACCAAATTTTTTTAGACATCATAAGTTTTCTTTTTAAAATAAATTTAATTTGCTTTACTTTATAAAAAGTCAGTCCAAGGCTATTGTGTTTTTTCCCCCTTGTTTGGTTTGTTTTATTTGGTTTGTTGTTGAATTTTTTGCCTCTATGCAAAAAGCAGTTCAAGGGTCAGTCTGGTGTGTGTGTGTGTGTGTGTGTGTGTGTGTGTGTGTGTGTGTGTATTCAGGCTGAGAATCATATTGTTGCCATCCCCAGTGGCTCTCATCAGTTCCACGTAATATTCCTGAAGGTACTTGAGTTCATAATAAATCAAAAACAGCTCGTAAACCTGCAGAGGTGTGGAAGAGGAAGAAGGAAAGGACGACCATGTGAAATAATACGCGGTAAGCACATCAATAGTTTGGGGTTATTTTGATAGCCTCTGGCCTCGTATTACCTGGTTTGACCCTCAAGAATAAGAGTAAGACAAGAATGTAGTTTTAATGAATTCCAATTTACTGCTTTTCAACACATCAAAGACACATGGATTTTAAGACCAATGCCTATTTCCAAGTAGTAAATTGTGGGGAGAGAAAACATATTGCAAAAACGATGAAATATAGTATTGCTCTTTTCACCACGCTAGGTCTTGTGTGCCTCCCCCAAATCTCCTGGCATTAGGCACGTTGCACAATAGAGGATGTGCCCGTTGTCAGCATTATTAGCTGGCTTATAGCGTGACACCACTGTGGGGGCTGTAGAGTTTTATGGTGCCCTCCATTGTCATCTCTTCAAGATGGGATCCAGACACTTGACAGATCACGCTAGGAGGGTCACACTTTTCCCACCTAAAGAAAACCACTAGGCCACCATACAGCAACGTTCAATTGTATCCTAACCCAGGTTTTGAGCTGCCCTATTCCATAGAACACTTTAGCAGACTCTAGGGACCTTGTTGTGGAAATCCCTCTCTGGGGACCAGTGTGATGTAGGAAATAAACCAACTGTTTGGTGTGGACGATCTGAAACTAGTCACAAATCCTTCAACCCAAATAACCGTGCGACTTTGAGCAAATGATATCCTCTGTAAAATACCAATAATCCACCCTGCCTACTTCTGAACATCAGAGTGAGGATCCAGGATATAAAATATGTAAAGTGTAATGTATGAAATTTGCTATACAAATGCAAGCTTTATTAATGTATTGTCATTGCTGTAACTTGTTATTTTTAGGGGAAATGGGATAGTGGAAGTTAGGAATGTCACACATAGAAAAGCTAAAAATAAATGCAGAAATTTAAATGGAAACTTGGTGAGGGATCCTACAAATCCCTTCAAGCTTCACCTTTTTCCTTCCCACCCCCATTTGATGTGCCAGTTATTGTAGTTCACTCTCTTCCCTCACCTTGGAATAAAGGAGTAACAGGAAAAGAGGAACTCCTAAGGTACTCAGAATTTTGCAAAGATGTCCACAGTGTAATTTAAGAAAAGTTACAACACAGTGCCATTTTTTAAAAAAAGATATGTGCATATATGATTGTGTATATATTCTGAGAAGTCTAAAATAGTATATTCCAAATGGTTTGTAGTGGTCTGGCTTTCATCTATACTTGTGAATTGTTTGTCTTTTTAATGACAAATACATTTTTTTCATAATGTTTTATTTTAATAAATTTTCTAAAAAACAACAAAGAATCCCTATACTAAATGGAAGTTCTTTGAAAAGTTGTGGTTTATTCAAATTGAATCCATTTTTTTTAAGCACAGCCTATTCTTGTCCTACCTCCACCCCAACACGTTACCAGATCACATGAAAACCAGCCCCTTCTATCCCATTTATGTGCCAATTTTATGGCCTAATTGTTTTTCACTTTTGGCTTTTTTCTTACAACTCTAGATACCCTCATATAAGAAAAGGATATTTCTTTATTTTTTAAATTTTTATTTATTTATTTATCCCCCACTTGCAGCTTGTGTTCACGGTGTCCATTTGCTTTGCGTTTTCTGTGCCTGCTTGTCTCCCTTTGTTGGGTCAACTCACCAAGCTGCGCAGGCCGGCTTGCCTTCACCAGGAGTCCCCGGGAATCAAACCTGGGGCCTCCCAAACGGTAAATGGGAGCCCAACCAATTGAGCCACAGCTTCCCAGAAAAGGATATTTCTTTAAATAGAAAAATGACTAATATTTAGATTGTTAATTATCAAGATTTCTAATCAAAAGGGACCCAATAAGAATAGAGAATCAGGAGTTTCCTCAAATTCGAAGCTCAGCATCTCAGAAACTGGAAGTTTCCCATAAAAGATAAGAGACAAAAAAATTACCTTTTAGGAAAACTAAAATATGTGCTTTCACCTCTGTGGCCAGTCTTTGACTCCTTCGCTGGCCAGGCACCCTCCTCTCCTCCTTGAATATAACATGTAGATTACAGGTCTGTCCTCAATCTGGCCTTCCCTCCAGTGGACTCTTCTTTGAACATCCAGAGTCCTCAGGCATCTTTTCTTGACCCCAACCACACTTTTCTTTTCTGTAAGGCTTTTATTTAGCTCCATTTGTGTTCATTGTTGGTACATAAAACCAAATATGCTCAAAGCCAAATTAACAACTTTTTTTTTTTTAAAGATTTATTTATTTTATTACATATCTCCCCTTCCCCCCCGCTGTGGCGACGCGCCGAGAGTGGTCACTGCGCAGGCGCGGCTTTCCCCGCTTGTGGGCGGTCTCTGCGTCTGTTCACGGCCGGCTTTCAGTTCGCGGGTGGCTGGCTGCGCTCCATTCGCGGGCGACCTGCCCTGCCCGTGGCGGCTCTTGCCCTGTCCGTGGCAGCTTCTTGCCCTGCCCACGGCGGCTCCGGCCCGCCCATGGCGGCTTGCCATTCTCAAGGCGGTCTGCCTGCTAGGAGAGGTCCCCGGGAATCGAACCCGGGGCCTCCCATGTGGTATGCCGGCGCCCTATCCACTGGGCTATCGAGCCAGC
>PVKH010023301.1:0-13886 GCA_004027955.1 Chaetophractus vellerosus
GGTGACTTCCCCAGCAGTCGCCTCAAGGATTATATTTTGAGGACAAATATAGGCTGATGACTCAAGGGACTTTTCCAAAATCTCTAAGGCTGGTATTTGTGTGACCTTGGAAAAACATTTTTCTTTCTGAGTTCTTCACTTGTGTAAAATAAAAAGTTGAATTGAATATGAAAAACTATATTATTTTTTACCTCTCAAAATCCATAGCATATATTGCTATTTCATTTTCCCAGTTATACCCTTGGGTATTGTTGAATCATCAGTTACCATAAGAAATAGTATTTTACATCTGTACCACTGAAAAACTCATACAACTGAATACATTTGCTCCTTATAAGGAATCTGTGGATGTAGTTATTTTTAAATTACCTGTACACTGGAAAAAGCAGAGATTCAAGAGGTTAATTTCAAGACTATTCATCTAGTAAGTGGTAAAATGGAAATTCAGCCTCAGTTCTTCTAATTCAAAGTCCACTAAATACTCTGCTAAATTCAATGGTCTTCTGAATAAAGCAGTTTTATGACCTGTGATGTGACTAAACGAGAAATCAAAGTCATGAAACCTGAACAAAAAATTGAAAAGAACTGAATCTGCAATCAATGTGGGAAAGAAATTAAAAGTAAAATAACCTCTGATGGAAGGATTTGAAATTGCTGGAAAAAAGTAGAACTTAATATATCCTAATCAACCTTGGAAGAGTTGGACACTTGATTTAAAGGGATGAGTGATTGACTTCAGAACTTGGAAAGCTGTCGGCGAAATTCAGTCATTAGAGTGTTTTAGCATTATTTGATTCAGGGTTATTAATTCACCTTTTAACAGAACTTTAATGCTTCCCCTTCATTTGTCAGCTATTAGCTCATGCCCGAGGATGGATTTTAATTACAATCAGTTTCTTTGTCTTTTGATGTGATTTGCTAGGTCATTCTGCCACTTCAAAAATCAGTTGATGAGCCAGCCTATGTAGCTAATAGTTTAGTAATGATTTTGTATGAAATTATCCTTGTATTGGTTACATTAGTTCAAAATATCTTATAGTCCCTTTCTTATCATACCTTACATATTTAGGATATAAAAATCAATATATTGTATATGAAAAAGAGAATATATTGAGTACAACAATATTATTACTATCATAATATCATTCTGCTAAGACAGTTTATTATGGTATTAGTATTACTGCCAAAAAAAAAAAACTCCCTTTTTTTTTGCATTAGTACTCAATGCTGTTGAGAAACTCTTTTACCCTAAGTAATTATTGACTATTTAATCCAAGTACAATATGCATTGTCTACTATAATTCTTTACTTATGAGAGTTTTTGTATATTGTTTTTGTTTCCTAGGCTACTTAAGCAAATATAATGAAATGTTTGGCTTAAACAGAGGAAATTTATTTAGCTTATAGTTTGAGACCAGGAAAATGTCCAAATTAAGGTATCCTGGAGGTGATGCTTCCTTCCAGAAGACTGGCTGCCTGCTATCCGTGGTTCCTTTGCCACATGGCAAGATTCATGGTGGCATCTGCTGATCTCCCCCTCTTCTGGGTTTTGTTGATTTTAGCTTCTTGTTTCTGAGGCCTTCTCACTCTCCCTGTCAAAATTTCATTCTCTCATAAAGGACTAGAGTAATAGGATTAAGACCCATCCTTGCTGAGGTGGGACATACCCTAACTGAAGCAACCCATCAAAAGATGCTATTACAATGAGTTTATACACACAGGAATTGATTATATTTAATAACATGTTTTTCTGGGGTACAAACAGCTTCAAACCACCACATTTATTTACTCAATTATCTGCTGAGCCATTTGATATGTATGTGCATAACACTTATGTACATATATAATAGCACTTAGGAATTCATCCTTTATGGTTATGATGCCATTTTATGTATTATGTGTAGATGGATGAATGTTTGCATTATTCTTAAGGACATGCAAGTGTTGTACAGGTAGAGAGATATAGCGTAAGAGTTGAAGTGTGTTTTACAGTGTCACTAATCACACAGTAGTAGGAAACATGGGAAAAGATGGCATAGTGATATTATAAGACAATAATGGAGACTCTGGAACAAGAAAGTTGGAATTCAATTTCAAAATTCTGTAATCAAATCAGAGGGAATTGGTGGAATTTCTTCCCTGTGTTCTTCTTTTCTCAACTGAAATTAGGGTTTAGTTTGCAGATTAGGAGATAATTTTGTTATAAATATTAATTTTGTCCATATATAGTTAAAGAAATCCTGGTAAAAATGATCACGTCATAAATGTTATCTACTACTGTTATTATCATCATCATTATTAGTAGTATTACTACTACTAATATTTTTTATATAGCAACACTTATTTTCTAACCTATTTTTCCTCACTGGGGTGTGTGCAAAAAATGAAAATCCAAATCTACTTGCTAGAAAGGCTGCAATTCTTATAGCAGTTCTTCAGACTTTGTCTGCCTCTTATCTACAGTCTACCTCAGAATGCCCTTGGGCAACCACACCACTGAGGTCAATGATACAGCCCTATCTCTGTAATCTATGAAAGGCATCAAAGTAAGGAAAAGCCATTAAGATCTAACAATATGCCCTTTATATCTTTATGCCAAAGCCTTCAGAGGAGAAAAATGAGTAGATATGATAATTCAGTGTAGACTTGTAAGTATTCACAGAGACTAAGGTAGATATGAAGAAATGGTCTTTAATCCATAACCTTCACTTCCCCTTTTCATTAGCTCTTCTTTAGGATTAGTAATACATCTGGTTCTCAGAGAGTGGGAGATGGATTCTCAGCATAAATCCTCTGTCTTGTACCTGGATATTGGTTGCCACTGATGGGCACTTAAAGAGTAATTTTTTTTTTTCTTTTTTGGGCTCTGGGTCAGCTTTTCAAATGACCATGAATTTATACTGAGCCAGAAGTGCTAAAGAAATCTTCATTACTGGTGGATAAAGTATATCAACATCATTCATTTTTTTAATTTAGGCTCTGCTTAAAGTGTTGGAGGCTGTAATCAATTACAGTTAACACATGATGCAATTTGACTCATTTGAGCAATTTCAATAAGGATTTCATCCTCATCATAGTGCTGAGACTGCTGTATTGAAAGAAAATAATGACCTTTTGATTGCAACAACGGATGTTGTCTTTCATGATTTTGTTGAGCCTCTTGGCAGCATTTGGTGCAGTTGATCATGACAGTTTATTGGCTGGTTTATAGATTTTGGTAGGATTTTCTCAAATAAATGTAAAACCAATTCAAAGTGTTATCTCTCGGTGATCTATTTAAATGTATATTCGATAAGGTTATTTGATCTCTACTGTAAGGTAATGCAGGAATGAGTGTCTCTTTTTGTTTTCTGTTTTCCAGTTTACATTTTGTACACTGTTTTATAAATATGTATTTTTAAACTCTGTGACATTATGAGAAGACTTGGAAAATTTTGAACACCTTAGTTCTACTTTTTTTTTTTTTCACATTGAAAAATTAGAGACCAGGGTTTGTTCCCCAAATACATTGTGTTGTGGTCAATTTCTTACATACCATCAATGCTGTATCCATTTACATACATATTCCAGTTCTGTTATTTAAAGAGGAGTAAATTTACACATCACATACACACAATTATTTAAATACACACACACACGCAAATATTAGTAGGTTATGCCAAACAGGAAACAAAATTGCCTTCTCCAAGGCAAACCAGTTTTAGAGGGGTGGCAGAGGTAAAATCGATACAATTATCAGTAAGGTAGTTCTTGACCTTATCTGATACTTTTGTTACCCCGACAGCCAAACTGTATTGGTGTTGGAGTTGCAAATATGCAGAAAGGAGCTGCAGCACAGGAGGCACAGCTAAAATATTGATGTCTTCAGATTTTACAATGTTCTGCATGTGAAGATGTAAATTTAAATGAATGTTGGAAGATGAAAAATTATCAAATACAAATGTGCGTTTCTTTGAAGAAAATGGTTAACAGGTAAACAAATGGTTCTTCCCCCTCACTGAAGGAATGTCCCCAGGAAAGAAAGAAGGAAGATTACCTGGTCAAATCTCCTTATAAACAACTTAAGGACCAATGTTTTGAAAATATATTACTGATATTTGTTAGTGGAAAAGCCCTTATCTATGGAATGTTCTCAGCAGGACACACCTGTTTGAATTACTTAATATAAACACCCCTAAAATCCTTGAATTTAAGAGCATGGTTCCCTGGCCGAGGTCCTGTACACTCTGTAAATATCAGTGTATAAAATGGAGATGTCTCCTGACCAAAACACTTCCGTTTTTTTATAATCAATGTAGCTACAGACATTGTTAGAAACTTCATTTGATAATATGGACCAGAACATGACCATATGTAGCAAAAATGGACATGACTGCTGCAGTGGCAATCTCGGATTTCTGTCTGCTTTGGTTGTTCATTGTGGTTATTTCTATACTTGAAATTATTTGTAACTATCAATTTGTGATTGAGTGAGCCTGATTTGACAATCTAGTTCCTTGAATTAATTTAGTTTCTGGGAGGATTGTCTAAGAAATTATGTTTTCATTTATTTTGTATACTTTAAAAAAAATAAATGGAATGTTTATTCCTCAAGAACATGGAATTAGATAATAAATGTGGTCTATTGGGAATTATTTTAAATTGGATTTAAAAGAGTTTGAAATTTTATATGAACGAGAGTACTTATATAGCTTGCTCTTTTAGTGATAGTAACACGAGTTTAAATTACTATAGTTTATTAGCATACTATATATTTATATATTTAAACATTAATTTATCTTTTAATAAATATTTCTGGATATTTATCAGTAATTTGTAATTTTCAGGACATATTTCCTCTTATATTAATTTAAACAATTTCTTCCCGATAGTAATTCCTTTTATTTATTATTTTATTGTTTAAACCAAACTTCTGATTTTTCAAATCTTACTTCTGAACGCAAAGTGACAAAATTACATGACCGTGATCTCTAAACTCGCAAGAATTCTTAGTGCTAGACAAGTGTCCTTCAAGGTGTTTTAATCGTATCCCTCCTTGATTCCTAACCTTTACCACTCTTCTCAAGGCCCTGATTTCACGTCCTCCTTCTCACACATAATTGAGAATCTTACCTCCTAATTCACAAATAAATAGATTTGATGGAAACCTCCTCAATATTTTACCTTCTTCATTCACACAATTATCTGCATTGTAATCTGAACTCCCCCCCAACCTCCCACCTGAAATAAATTTACTTTTGCTCTTCTGGATGAGTATAATTTCTCCATTGTTTGCTCTGCAACCTATAACTTCCTGCCTATTTGAGTTTTGTTCCATCAGTTGTCTTCTCTCCATCTTTACTGTCATCCTTTCCTTCTCTTCTTGTTCATTCGGTAGTTCATTTTTCACACTTTTGCATTTCAAGTAAAACAAAACAAAACAAAGAAATGAGCATAAGTAAAAGAGTCAATCGTAAAATCTGCCATCTATCCTAATCTATCTTGTGTAGCTACTGAAGTATTTCTCTTCTCCAAATAGCAAAAGTTCTTAAAAAATGTAATCTACAGTCTTCATTTATCTCCAATCTCATTTTTTCTTTAACTTATTGCCTAGCTTTCCAGTCAGATCACTCTCTCTGGTGTTACCAAATACACTTCTTTATTTCCAATTTCAATAATTGTTGTTTTCAACACTCATCTTTAATCTTCGTTCTCTGAAAAACTATTGGTCTTTCCTTTCACTTCTCTATGTGGCTATTGTCAGTGTTCTCT
The DNA here is from genome assembly GCA_004027955.1 of Chaetophractus vellerosus. NCBI lineage: Eukaryota > Metazoa > Chordata > Mammalia > Cingulata > Chlamyphoridae > Chaetophractus > Chaetophractus vellerosus. The sequence continues at coordinate 5,752 of PVKH010023301.1, forward strand.
CTTGGACCTCCATGTCTATCTGGTTCCTTATACATTAGTTTCCTGGATCCTTTCACTAACCTGCTCTACTCTATACATTTATTTTCTTGGCAATTTTATTAAGATATATTCCTGTACCATACAATCCATCCAAAGTGTACATTAAATGGGTTTTGGTGTAATCACATAGCTGTGTATTCTTCAAAACAATCAATATGAGAGCATTTTCATTACTCAAAAAGAAAAATCTCTTACCTCCTAGAAGTTACCTTACCAGGGCCTACATGCTGATAATCCAAAAATATCTCTCTTCTACTACTACTTTCTCCTGAAAGGCAGGCATAAGCATTTAATTACATGCTATTTCTACCCTGAGACATTTAACATGGTTAAGGCTTAACTTCTCAGTTGTTGCTGTCTTCAATACCTGCACTCAAATGTACTATCTTTCATTCTCTATATAACAGAAACTCAGAAGTAATCTAAAGCAGGGTTTCCCATGATGGCATGGCCTGAATTGGTTACAGATGTGCCTGAATTTTGTTCTTCTACGTCTTATTGACAGTTGAGTGTTACTGGCCATAAGTAGGATTATCTGTTTATGCCAAGGTGCTCTAAAATATAATTATTTTGTTTGTGTTTCATGATGCAAAAGTGCTTAGAATCCTGTTTTACTCTCATTCCTGATATCTTAACAAGTCATTACATTTGTTCAAATTAGTATCTTAAAAACCTCTCAAAACTGCTTCCTGTACCCTATCACTGCCAGGGCCCTTTCTAATAGCCTTTTCATATCTATCCTGGATTACAGCCAGAACAATTAATTTGTCTTCATGAATGCAATCTATTTCCAAAGCCAATCAAATCTTCATAGTGCTTCCAGAGTGCTCTTCAAAACTGAGTATGCCATTTTGTTTGTTTGTTTAAAATATCTCAAAGATCCATTATCAGTGTTAAAAGACTGAAGCACTAGGCAAGATTTGAAACACCTTCATGTCATGGCACCTGGCTGTCTCTGAAACCTGATCCCAATACACAAACAGGAAATGTTTATCAATAATTGGCTCATAACTCCTCTCTTCATAGATGCCTTCACTGATGTCTTCAATTGAGAAAAGCACCCTGGCATCCTTGCAGAACCTCTATTACAGTAACCTTCACCCTGTAATGTTTCTTTACATTTTCTCATGACCCAATTAAACTGTGATCCTTCCAAAACTGTGAAGTGAATAAATGAATGAGTACATGAGCGTTAAAAATGATCTTCAATTTATGAAATAGTAATTAGGTAAAATTTTTAAATACATAAATCGTCTGTTTTATAAGGTCTGTTTACTTTCTGCCACTAGGCTATGTTATCAGCTATATCAATTTATTCTTCTAAAAACAATGCCAGGGCATGCTCATTTCCCCTAACATATGCCAATGTGCATTATCTATTTTATTTGTTTTTGTTTTACAAATCATTATAGAAATCGTCAGATTCCTAAGCAGACAGAAACATAATTTTTAAAGTGAGATTTGAGCATTGTCTTTGAAACTGGAAACTGAAATGCGTTTTACTAAAAAGGGGTAAAATACTAGAGAACTTGTTGAAGAAGAGGCAGAGCATGGGTATGGATTGGAAAAATGTTTAGACATTTGGCAAAAATGAAGAAAAAATAGTTTAAGATATGAGGAGAGCACAGAAAAACATACAGAAAGAGGATTAAAATGGAATCTATTAGAATCAGTAAAATGGTAACCCCTGGTGGATTTTGATTATCTACCAAAAAGAAATAAAAGTTAATAAATTTTCATATTCGTATACCAGTTTCTGTCATAGTCAGTCTTATCTTTTTATTATGCAAAATGTATGGACTTTCTCTAGACCCATGTGTAAACTCCTTAATCTTCCAATTCCAGTTCATCTTATATTTAATTCCATAGTCTCATTTAATTATGACCTCATAAAATAGAACAATTTGTGGTTTCCCACATGATAATGAACCTAAATCTTATAAAGTTCAGCAGTTATTTTCTTGATATAAAAAAGCAAATGTTCACTAGATTAAATTAGAAAATATGAACAGAAAGAAGGAAAGAAATCACATATAATTTTTTTTACCCTAAAGTAAACACTGTTAACATTTATTGTATTTCTTTTCAGACTTCCTAAATGATTTTTGAAATCAGTAATTTAAATGGTTTAGCACTAATTTGATCTTCTACTGAAGGTCTTTGTTTAATTTTAAAAACAGTAAATCTCAAGGTATAATAAACTCCTAGAAAAAGGAACTAATTCTATTGACATTTGTGTTATCAATAAGTGATGTGACTCACCTTCTGTGGTTTGAAACTGTATGTAACCCAGAAAAACATGTTCTTAAACCTCATGCATTCCTGTGGGTATGAACCCATCGTAAATTGGATATTTTGATGAGATTACTTCAGTGAAATTGTGGTCCACGTCATTCAAGATGGTTCTTAATTCTATTACTGGAGACCTTTATAAGATCAGAAACAGAGAGAAAGCCACAGAGGAAGCAACCAGAAGCTGAAGATCAACAGAACCCAGATGAGAAGGGAAAGACCAGGAGATGTAGCCATTTGCTTTGCTGTGTGACAAAATAGGACCAAGGATCACCAGCAACCAGCCCCAGAATGCCACAGTCTTTGAGAAGAAAGCATCACCTTGACAATGCCCTGATTTGGACTTTTTTCCAGCCTCAAACCATGAGCAAATAAATTTCAATTGTTTAACTTAACCCATTTTATGGTATTTGCTTGAACAACTAGGTAAACTAAAACAGATTTTGGTACCAAGAGAGTGGGGTGCTGTTGCAAATACCAAAAATGTGGAAACAACTTTGGAATTGGGTAATGGGTAGAGTCTGAAAGAACTGTGAGGTGATTGATAGGAAAAGCCCAGATTGCTTTAAAGAGACATATGGTAGAAATATGGACATTAAGGGCAGTTCCAGAAATGTCTCGGAAAGAATTGATAAATGTGCTGTTAGAAACTGGAAAAAAGGTGATCCTTGTTTTAAAGTGGCAGGGAATTTGTCAAAATTGAGTTCTGATATCAAATGGAAAGCAAAATTTGAAAGCAATGAACTTGGGTATTTAGCTGTAATGGTTTGACAGTTTTATCTAATTATGAATTCCAAAAATATAAATTGAATCATGCTTGTAAACTGATCTGTTCATCTGGGCATGATTGTGTTATGATTAGGGCATTAACTGGGCCATGTTAGTAGGGCATTGAGTCCTGCCCCTCAGTGGCAGTGGTCTCAAGTATAAAAGGCAAGGCAGAAGATTTGAGGAGCAGATTTTTGAGAAGCAGTTCTGATGTTGGAGAGGAGCAACACAGGAGAAAACAAGTGAGCCATTTGCCTGATAGTCTACAGCTGGCCTTGTGGAGCGATGCAAAGCATAGAGAGCCTCATGGTCAACAGCTGAACTTGTGGGAGAAACAGAAGCTAAGTCCGGAGAGAAATGCAACCCTGGGAACAGAGGAACCCAGAAGCCTGAACCCTAGCGAACGTTGGTAGCTGTCTTGCTCTAACATGTGGACTTTGGTGAGGAAAGAAACTTATACTTTGTGGCCTGGTAACTGTAAGCTTCTACCCCAAATAAATACCCTTTATGAAGACCAACCAATTATTGGTATATTTCCAAAGGCACCCCTGTGGCTGACTAATACAATAGCTAAGGAGATTTCCAAGCTAATTGTGGAAAGTGCAGCCTGGTTTCTCCTCACAAGTTATAGTAAAATGTGAGAGGAAAGGGATAAGGTGATAATTGAACTCTGAACACAAAGAAACCAAAAATTCATGCTTTGGAAAATTCTGATCTTCTAGACAGTGAGTCCCCAGGGTACAATGCTCCATGAGAATTTTTGCATTAACATGGAACCATTCTGCCATTTCGAGGTAAGCCAAGACTGGAAATGCAGTTATGCAAGAAACATTTGTGGAAGACTGTACTGTCTGTTGCTTTGCACACCTGTGAATTACTTGCAAAAACAAGTTTTTTTGTGAGTGATTCATTGTCAACCTGGACTGAAAGGGACAGAAAAGCAACAAATTAAAGGAAGCATGACTTCAAGGGCACAACCATGGAAGCTGAGGTCTGTACCAAAGAGATCTCTTTGGGCCAAGACAGCAGGCCCACCCATGTGTTTGGAAATTTTGGGTCTGTCCTGGTGCTTGGAAGAGACAGGTTTTCCACCCGTTTTTCAGGGAGAGCTCTGCTACCTCAATGTTCAGAGTTGGTGGAAAACTGTGCTGTGAAATTCATTGAAAGGTTGGCTGCCACCAAGCACAATCACTGCACAAGTACTTGGGAGAGGTAGAATTGCAGGTCCATCAGGGCCAGAGGACAAAACATCTATCCACAGATGACTCTCAGACTTTGAAATCTAATGGAGTTTGCTATGCTGGGTTTCAGAATTGTTTGAGACCCATAACACCTGCTTTCCTCCAATTTCTCCCCTATTGGAATGGGAATGTCTACCCAATGCTGGTCCTTCCCTTGTATATTGGAAGCAGATAACTTATTTTATAGAATTCTCAGGTCCACAATCAGAGAGGAATTGTGCCCCTGGACAGACCAGACTCAAAACTGATTTTGATGAGATTGTGTATTAAGCTTTGTTTCTGAAATGGCTGTATGGTTTTGGGATATTGTGTTGGAATGAATGTTTTTGCACATATAAAGAATATGTGTTATGGACTCCAGAGGGTGGAGTATGGTGTTTTGAAGTTGTATGCATCCCGGAAATACATGTTCTTGAACCTAATCCATTTTTGTGGGTGTGAACCCATTATAAGTAGGACATTTTGATGAGGTTACTTCAGTTAGGTGTGACCCACCTCAGTCAAGATGGGTCTTAATCCTATTACTAGAATCCTTTATAAGCAGAATGAGATTCAGACAGGGAAAGAGAAAGCCACAGAGGGAGCAGCCAGAAGCTGAACATCAACAGAAACTGGAAGAGAAGGGAGAGACCAGGAGATGCTACCATGTGCTTTGCAAAGGTTCACCAGGAGCTAGCCCCAGACCACCACAGTCTTCAGGAAGAAAGTATCACGATGACATTGATTTGGAAAGTTCCCCAGCCTCAAACCACGGGAGAATAAATTCCCAATATTTAACTTGAACCATTTCATGGTATTTGCTTGAGCAGTCAAGGAAACTAAAAATCTTCCTTTGGAAATTGTGAGTGAAGGGATGTTAACACAACTTTCTGAAGGCTGTGAAAGATTAGCCACTGTAAAACTCTTAGTAATTAGAAATATCTCTATCAAACATTACTGGTATTTTAACTTGTACTAGATGTATTTTAAAACCTTAGGGGAATAAGGCCATATAAGAATAAATCCAATAAAATTTCAACCCTCATTTATTTAATACCACTTTATTTTGAAATAAGAATCTTTTACTTCTAAAAGAATTAATGCATGACTCTTTGATAATTTGAAATTCTGATTAAGATAGTATTTGCCATATAAACAGTTATTTAGGTTTACAGGTGAGAATATATGAATAGCCTTTTGATATATTAACAATATAACTTTCTAAATACTTAATTTGTGAATGGACTCATTCTGTACACAAACATAGAATCAGAATTTTTTTGGTTCAGTGGCTTAAATTTTGAATCCTTTGAAAAAACCCAACTTGTGCTAGCTTTTCTCACCTCATGCAATCTTGGATAAGTTATGTTGCACTTTTTGGGATTCAGCATACTTGTGTATGATATTGAAACATTTGTTCAATTAATGTAATAATCAAATCAGTTCATTAATATAAAGTTCCATCATTAGGCTAGTACAGATTAAGAGTAGAATTTATTAAATGTAAAATATTGTCTTCCTAGGCACTCATTACAATCACATATTCCCAAACACTAAATTAAATAATTAGGAAGTTCAGGGCATTATTTTTAAAGATATGATAGATATAAAAGATATATCTTCTTCCTGTCTTTTGTACTTAATTTTGCTTAGAGTTTGTTTACATAGAGATCAATGTTTGCTGAAAATGCTCTATCTTATAGCAGTTTGGCCTGGGTGGGGCTCTATTAGAGGTAGTGTTTCTATAAGCAAATATTAGAGGACCTGAAGCTTCCTCCTTCTTTTGTGAACATTTCTTCTAACTTCTAACTTCTTTACTCTTTACTGTATTCTCTTCTTCTATGTCACCACTGAAAGAAGAAAACTGTTTTTTTCTATCTTCACTGGATTTCCTATCTTGATGTTGCTTCAAAATGATAGAAATCTATGCTGTCTTTGGCAAAAAATTAAAATTTCAAAACTTGTTTCAATCAAATTGATTATTTTTTTCTTGAAAGTTCTACTTTTTTCAATAATGCAATTGAAACATTGATAAATTTAAATGAACTATTAAATTTCAATTCCTCCAACATAATTAATCCACAATAAAATATACTAATATATATTATCCACTCACTTACATATATAAATGTGTGTGTATGCATATGTGTATCCATATATATGTACAAATACATATATATAGAGAGAGAGAGGGAGAAAGAAAGACATTTCTAAGATGCATACTCCAACCCTGTGTGTTTCTTCCTTTTTACATATTTTACCAGCTATAGTTCTTGGGAGATGGATTTATATACCAAAACTTCAAATTGATTTTCAGTGACCAGTTATGGAAAATAATTGGTACAATATAATTTAAAAGTCAGATAATTAAACAATGGAACAAAGAAAAGCTATTTCCAGAGATTCCACTTTTTCTATAGGAAAATAAATCAATATATATAGCCTAGCATTAAAGTACTAATAAGGGGCCGGCTGTAGCTCAATTGGTAGGGCGCCGGTTTACCACATGGGAGGCCCTGGGTTTGGTTCCCAGGGCCTCCTCAAGTGGGCAGACTACCTTGTGAAGGCAAGCTGCCGTGGGCAGGGCAAGCGCCACAGGCAAGGCAAGCCACCGCGGGCAGGGCAAGCCGCCTGCAAGCAGGCAAGGCTGCATTGCAGTAAGCTGACTCGGCAGGGTGCTGCAAAGGGGGAGACAAGCAGACACAGAAGAACGCAAGAATGAACACAGCAAGAACAAGCAGAAAGGGGGGATACATAATAAAAAAATAAAAATAAAGTACTAATAAACAAGTAAGAATAAATTATCCTTCAAGTTCCACCTCCCTCTGCACCAGAAAAATAAACTATCCTAAATCTTATGGGCTTTGGAATTCTCAATTATTGCCTCATAATAATCTTTTTTTTATACATCATTCTTCTCCTATAATGCTCTTCAAGTTCTAACAGGAGCTATGTTTCCCTTTCACTTATTTCCTCAAATACTATCAATCTATATTTTTATTTTTATAATATACTTTTTATTTTTTGAAGATACTCATTATATAAATGTCACATAAAAAATATGAGGGATTCCCACATGCACTGCTCCCTACCCCTCTCACATTTTCCCACATTAACAACATCCTTCAATAGTGTGGAACATTTGTTACAATTGATGAACACATTTTGGAGCATTGCAACTAAGTGTGGATTATAGATTATGTCGTAGTTTACACTCTCTCCCTCACAATTTTGTAAGTTATGATAAGATATATAATAACCTGTATCTGTCATTGCAATGTCATTCAGGACAATTCCCAAGTCCCGAAAATGCCCCCATATTACACCTATTTTTCCCTCTCCCTCCCCTCAGAACCTCCAGTGTCAGTACCTCCACATCAATGATAAAAGTTCTTTTAAATTCCAATGTTTTAGGTTCTCAGAACTACTTATTCACCCCTCATTATGCTGTTTTGCATTGTTCCATATTTGTTTAAATGCATTTTTGTTGAATCCCACTTGCTTATCCATAGCAACTTTATCATGTGCATTTGATAATGAAGGGCTATACAGAGGTTTTAATTCTATAAACTGAATACCAGGTGAAACAGTACAGCAATGTATGGAAAAGATATATTTAGCTAATACAAATTTATGAGCCAGATAGAATTTTACTTACCTTGTAATAATGCAATAACTCTCTTCACATTTTAATGAAATATATTACTAAAGAATTATATATTATTTTACCAAAAACATATTTATATACAGTATTTACAAATTTGTTAACATGCTTATGATATACTATTTTGATTTTACAATCACTGGTGTATTCAA
>PVKH010023302.1:0-13885 GCA_004027955.1 Chaetophractus vellerosus
TTATTACGTATCCCCCCCCCCTTTCTGCTTGCTCCTGCTGTGTGTCCATTCTTCTGTGTTTTTCTATGTCTGCTTCTTGTCTCCCCCCGTCTTTGCAGCGACGCACCGAGTCGGCCCTCCGCAGCGACGGCTCGCTCCGTTCAAGGGTGGCTCCATTCCGTTTTCATGGGCGGCTCCGCTCCATGTTTTGCGGGCAGCAGTCCTCCATGTTTTTGCGGGCTGCCAGCTTCCGCTTCCCAGGCAGCAGCTCCACTTTTCACGGGTGACTTTGCCATGCCTGTGGGGGCTCCGCCCTGCCCGTGGCAGCTTTTTTTTTTTTGCCTTGCCCACGGTGGCTCTGCCCTGCCCGCGGCGGCTTGCCTTTCTCAAGGCCGTCCACCTGCTCGGAGAGGTCCCCGGGAACCGAACCCGGGTCCTCCCATGTGGTACCTCAGCACGCTCTTATCCACTGAGCTATCTAGCCGGGCCGGATTTAAACTTTTGAAAAGTTCTTGCCCTGTCTGAGAAGAGCTCCTCTAAGATTCTGATTGGTCTTTCTTCCTGGGAAAACTTTACAAGAGGAAGGATAGTTAAACAAATTATAGCCCCTGTCATTGTAGCTGGGCTCAGGTCTGAAAATGACACTAATCCCTCTCCTCTATTACGTTTCCGAGCTTTCACTCATCCCTAGCTAGCCCACTGCTAGTCTAGGTGGCTTACTCGGTGGGGTGACCCAGACCCTCCTCATTGAGGGATATGAGTCCCTGATCACTATGTTCATCTCAGACCAAGGCAACTGTACTTGACCATGTATCATTAAAATCAAGCAAGAGAGAACCTCTAGGGAATCATATGCTTTCTTCACATATTCTAACCTGTATAATAGCAGCCCTATCTCCTTTTGATAATGAAAGTCAATACTCCTGCCAGGATGGTAACCCTTTTCCTTTCTACTGTAGGCCCATAAGACCAAATTCACTGAAGAACAACCATCACATAAAATTTATTAGACATTTTCGGGTCATTCTTCCCTCATAGAAGTAGATCCACAGAGTCTAGAAATGCAGGGATGAGAAGCACACATTTCTCCATGGTCATAGGTAATGTTAGAATGCAGAGCCCTTCTTACTTCTGCCCATCAGAACCAATCAGAACCCACGTATCAAAATTGTTGGACACAGACTGAAAAATGGTCATTGATGAAGGGCATATACTATACCATTGAGTATGTCACTCACCCTCACAAGGATTCATCTCAAGCTGGCATCTCACCTGCACATTCAAATAGATGTTTCATCATTGTACCAGGATAGCAGCTTCTGGATGGTGTGGTAAATGACAGACCCAATGGATCACATAATCAAATTCCCACTGCTGTACCTCTTTTTCTATAAAGTTCCTCTAAGTCTATTCATGCCCAATTCTCTAAATACCACCTCACTAGCTAGTGGGAGCTGGCAGAGAATGAGTGTCTGAACACAGGACATCAAATGACAATACAGACAGAGCTACCTACCATAACCTTAGTTCTGTCAAATCCACCAAGTCATAAACTCAGCCAGACCCAGCAGTAATCCATCATAAAATGGAAGTTGTACATAGAGGACTTGCCACGAGCAGGGGCAAGGGGAAAGACTCATGCAAGCAGGTAGCTCAGACCCCTATATCCAGCAGTGTGCAGGTGAATGTTTAAAAACTAATTTATAGCATTTGCCAATTTCCTTCATGTAAGTACTCCCAGCCTGGCTGATTTCAAGCCACCAACAAGAACACTGAACACAAACTTGGAAAAAGATGAGCCAATACAAGCCAGCTCAAATATATAGCTGCCAATGCCATCCACCACTATGGCACCAGCAACTCTCAGTCATCTCAAAGCTTTGTCTGCATGTTTGTGGAGGGGAGTCACAATTTGCCCAACTGTAAATTTTCTGATACAGATGGCATGACCATCTCTAAACCCTTAAGGATGTACATTCTGGTTTTCCTATTGAAGCTTGACATAAAGTCCACATGGTGCTTTTTTCCACAACAGAAAACGCTACATTACATAATTGTATTTTCCTATGCCTCACCATATTCTTTCCACTTTGCAATAGTGACATATTTGTTTTAGTTCATAGAAGAACATTCTGGTATTTGTACTATTAACTGTAATCCTCATCCACCGCTGGATTCACTATGATATACAGTCTCTAGATTATTCCCTAGCTTTCTTTCAATTGACATTTACATCCCTAGACTACCCCTTTCAGCCAAAATCACATTTATAAATCAGCCGTGTTAGTTATACTCACTATAATGTGTTCCATCAACTCTATCCACTTCCACACTTTTACAGTTAAGCTAATTAAAAATTCTACATACATTAAGCATCAGTACCCCTTCTCAGCTCTCATCCTATCTCCTAGGAATCTATACTTTAGATTTTAACTCCATGTGTTTATTCTTTGTATTTTATTCATAATAGTGAGACCATGCAATATTTGTCCTTTTGTGTCTGGCTTATTTATTTTGTAGGAAAATACAATTAATGTAACTTATGGACTATAGTTAACAGCAATATTGTAATATACTTGCATCAATGTAAAAGATGGTACTATATCATTTCTAAGGGTCAATAATAGGGGTTATAGGATTTTTTCTTTTGGACTAAGGAAAATATTCAAAAATTTATTGAGGCATTGACTGCACAACTCTGTGATGAATGTGAGAGCCACTGAGTGTACAGTGTGAATGAGCTGTACAAGGCAGGGGACTGTAAAACACAGTGAACCCTGTGGTGGGTGATAGGCCACACAAATATGACAGCCATCTCTCATGAACTGTAACAAATATACAATACTAATACATAGGATTAATAATAGGGGGTGTATGGAAAAAATATACCAAATGTAAGCTATGGACCATAGATAGTAATAATATTTGATGATGTTCTTCCATAATCTGTAACAAAAATTCCACAACAATGCAAGATGTTGGGGGAAAGGTGATGGATGGTAATTCTGCATGTTATGTGCATGATTGTTTAGTAAGCTCACAACTTCTCTAATTAAAACAATGTTTTAAAAACTTATTGACTTGAACTTTTAAATATGTATAGTTTGCTGTATTTTTATACCACAATAAGTTAAAAAGCAAAGCCTAATGATGGATTTATGTTTAAATAAAGATTAGTACAGAAATACAAAGGCTGAACAAGAACTTATGATTTGATTTCTGTTTAAAGGTCAGATTGTCTTCTATATTATGGTGAGAAGAAATTTTGGAAAGTTTCTTTTCAGCATATTTATAATTCTTGGTAAAGTTTCACAAAAACAAAGTAAAAATGATGCCCTTAGCTAACACTGTCCAATCTTTCATATTAATTATATTCTTAAATTCTACATGACGTTCTAACCCACTAAATAATATGCATGAAGGGAATGAATCATAACTTCCTTCTCAAAATCTGAAAGACATCAAAATTTTGTACTGAGTCTTCATTTTGGGATCTTAATTTTGGGATCAAAAAAAGAAGCACTGTTTATACATAAAATTGATTAAATTGCACTAAAATAGCATTTCTTTTTATATAATTTTAATGGCTTAGCAATTGTGGAAATGGGCTGAAAAATCAGTTGGCCTGAATTTGTAAGTCACTTGACTAACCATGCTAGAGGTTATATGTCCAAAATAAGTTAGCAAGGCTACATTCCTTCTGGAGGATCTAGGGGAGAACTTGTTCCTTATCTTTTACAACTTCTAAAGGCTTCCCTCATTCCTTGGCTTAAGTTGCACATCACTCTGATCTCCACTTTCATTGTCACATCTCTCACTCTGACTCTAACCTTCCTTTCTACTTCTTATAAGTACCCTTAACTTAATTATGTCTGCAAGTCCCTTCTGCCATGTAAAGTAACATATTCACAGGCTCTGGGGATTAGGACATGTACATCTTTGAGAGGTCATTATTCTGCCTACCTCAGGGCACCATACAAACATTCATTTCCCCATCAGACAGTCAACCAATGGTTTTCACGCCATTGCTAATCATTTCCTAAATCAGCGATTTTAGTAAAGATTACAAAATAATGATTTCTTAAAGATGAGTGAAGCTATTTAAACCTGAAATTCAGGTGCCACAAGAATGCTTAGGTCTTTCCTTTTAATTACTATTTTTCAAAGTAAAATGATGACTTAATAACAGATCAAATGGTGACAAATGAATTTCTATGGCACTTTCTCCTCTCTGTCTCATATAATTCAGTCTCAATGATCTTTGTAGAGTCAATATAATTCAACATGTTGTAATAAATATCCTTTCTTATGAATGTTGTCATAATTTTAGCCATTGGGAATTCCTTTAAATTGACTGCTCTGTTCTTTGACAACACTGAGTTAATCTTTGAAACTTCCTTGATTTCTGACAATATTAGATATCTCAAGAACACCTTGTTCTTTCCTTGATCCATACCTCCAATCAGCCATTTATCCAAGGAGGGAAATAATATTAGAGGACACAACCCTGATGCCATGGATGCTCATTGTTACCATGGTGAAATTGCTTTTAAGCCATTTCAGTGGACTATATATTAAATTCATGACTTTCTTGACACTTGCAATGCAATTTTGACATTACAATGTTTAACTCACTTTATTTTATTACTATACATATCCTAACAAACTAAAATATTGCTTCATTATGTTGTTACGTTAACATAATTATTTGTCCCTTTATCCAACAGTATAAAGAAAATAGTATCGATATAACAATACCAATATTATTTTAAAAGTTAAACTATTGCCTGGAAAGTTTGTATTTAAGACATAGATAAACCTATTCTAAAATTTATATGCAAAGGCACAGGACCAAAAATAGTTACACAATTTTGAAAAAGAAGAATAAAGTGGAAGAATCACTCTGCATGATGTCAAAGCTAACTATACAGCTACAGTAATCAAGACAGCATGGTATTGGCAGAGGAATAGACTCATACATCAATGGAATAGAATAGGAAACCTAGAAATAGACCCTTGTACATATGACCAACTGATTTTTGACAAAGGTACAAAAGTAATTCAATGAAGGAAGGATAGCTTTTTCAATAATGATGCTGGAGAAATTGGACACACATAGGTTTTTAAAACAGGGAAATAATAAACCTCAACCTAAACATCACACCTTATTCAAAACTTAACTCAAAATGGATCACAAATTTAAATGTAATATATAAAACTATAAAACTTTTACATAAAACAGATGAAAAACTTTGGGGACCTAGAGCTAGGTGAAGAGTTCTTAGATTTGACACCAAAAGTATGACCTATAAAAGAAAAAATATAATTTGGGCCATATTAAAATAGAATAGGAAAAAATGAGCAGTCTCAGGCATTTGAGTGACAGCATGAAGCATACAAACACACACATAATGGGTGTCCCAGAAGGAAAAGAGGAGAATAAAGGGGCAGAAAGAATATTTGAGGAAATCATGGCTGAAAATTTACCAACTCTTATGAAAGACATAAATATGCATGTCTTATCAGCGCAATGTACTCCAAACAGAATAAATTCTATGAGAACTACTCCAGGACACATACTAGTCATAATCAGAATGTCAAATGCTAAAGATAAAAAGAGTATTCTGAAAACACCATGAGAAAAGCAGGTCATCACATATAAGGGATGCTCAATAAGACTAAGTGCTGTTTCCTCATCAGAAACCATAGCTGTAAGAAGGAAGTGGTATGATATATTAAAGGCATTGAAAGAGAAAAACTGCCAGCCAAAGTTCTTTATCTAGCAAAACTGTCCTTCAAAAGTGAGGGAGTGTTTAAAATATTCACAGGTAAACAGAAACTGAGCAAGTTTATCAACAAAAGACCCGCCTTACAAGAATTACTAAAGGGAGTTCTGAAGGTTGAAAGGGAAAGACAAGAGAAAGTGGCTTGGGGTAATGTGAAAAAATGAAGATCTTCAGTAAAGTAACAAAAATGTAGATGAAAAACCCAATAGTACTATATCCTTAATATGCAACTCTAGTCTTTAATTCCTGGAAGAGTCAGAATACAATTGAACAAGAAAAAGGCATATTTCTTATCTTGGACACACAAAATATAAAGAGGAAATGTGGGACAAAAACAACATAAAGAGGGAAAACAAAGGGATAAGGGAGCAGAGACATGTATGCTATTGAAGCTAAAGTGGTAATTTTCAAATTAGTGGCTTATAGCTATAGGCTGTATAATACAATCCATAGGGGAAATACAAAGAAAGTATTTTAAAATATACAGAAACAAAAATGAGAAAGGGATCAGTCGATACCTCACAAAAGATCAACTGTACAGAAAAGACAGTTACAATAAAGCAAAAGAAACAACAACAACAAAAAAAAGGAAGTTATGACATGCAAAAACAAAAGGACAAATTGGCCAAAGTACTGCCTTTACAGTAATGACATTCCCAATCAAAAGGCACAGATTGGCAGAAAGGATAAAAGGCATGATACAACTATATGTTGTTTACTAGAGACTCACCTTAGAAACGAGAAACAAATAGATTGAAAGTCAAAGGATGGAAAAAGATATTCCATGCAAATAGTAACCAAAAAAGAGCTGGGGTAGCTATACTAATATTAGGCAAAATAGACTTTAAGTCAAAAATTGTTTCAAGAGATAATGATATATATATATACCACCCCCCTTCTGCTTGTTCTTGCTGTGTTGATTTTTGCGTTCTTCTGTGTCTGCTTGTCTCCCCTCCATTGCGGCGACCTGCCAAGTCAGCTCACTGGGCGGCAGCCTTGCCTGCTTGCGGGAGGCCTTGCCTGCTCGCAGGCAGCTTGCCCTGCTCGCGGGTGGCTTGTCCTGCCCACGGGGGCTTGCCCTGCCCGTGGCGGCTTGCCTTCTCAAGGCAGTCTGCCCGCTCAAGGAGGCCCCGGGAACTGAACCCAGGGCCTCCCGCTGGTAAACCGACGCTCTACCAATTGAGCTACAGCCGGCCCCAGAAACTATATATTAATAAAAGCAAGTGAGTGAGCCTCCTAGGCCCCATGCGCGGGTGTGCTGCCAGGCCCCACGAGCAGTTGTGCCGCCAGGCCCCGGGCGCAGGTGCACTGCCAGGCCCCCCGAGTGAGTGCACTGTCAGGCCCCGTGCGAGGGTGCACCACCAGGCCCTGCGAACGGGTGATCCCCCCAGGCCACATGCGTGGGTATGCCGCCAGGCCCCATGAGACACGCAGCAAGATGACAACGTAACAGGAGAGAGACACAAGGGACAGCCAAGATGAGATGTGCCTAAAAACCAGGAACTAATATGGCACCGGCAGTAGGACACCTCTTTCCCACATTCGAGGTTCTGAGGATTGAATCCCAGTGAAGACAGGAGGAGAAGGATGAGAAGAGAGGGCAACACAAAGAGTTGCCCAGCGAATCAACACAAAACCAGCAAAAATGGTGGTGGGGGGTGGGGGAAATGGATAAAAGTTAAGTAAATAAATAAATCCTTAAAAAAAAAGTATAGGGGAGTAAGATGCAAACTATAGTTAGTAGTAACACTTTGACGATGCTCTTTCATAGTTTGTTAACAAATGTTTCACAACAATGCAAAGTATTTGTGGTGGGGTGGTGTGTGGGAGCCCTGTATGATGTTATACATGTTTGTTTTGTAAGTTCACAGTGTTTACTAAACAGTTATTGTTTATGTATGTTCATGTATGAATGATATACTTCAATAAATTGTTTTTTTAAAAAAGGAAATTGCAAATCCTGCTACATTCTCTCATACAATAGCAAGAATCTCTGGTGTACATGGGCAGTGTCTAGCAAAGGAGGGCCGGCCAATGCACCAGGCCCTTGATATTAATGCTTGTACTTAATAAATTTGTTCTTGTGAAACCGAAACTTGGCCAAGTAATATATATTGCCTAAGATTTACCTCCTGAGGGTCTCCTTGTTGCTCAAATGTGGCCTCTCTCTAAGCCAAACTCAGCATATAAATTCACTGCCTTCACCCCAATGTGGGACATGACTCCTGGGGATGACCCTGTCTGGGACTGAGGGATTAATACTAAGCACCAACTAATGATGCACTTGGAGAAGGGCTAGACCAAGAGGGGTAAATATTAAATGCAAATGAGTTTTTATGGCTAAGAGATTGCAAAGTGGGTTGGGAGGTCATTCTAGAGGTTACGCTTATGCACGTCTCAGGAGGATCTCACTGTCTGCCACAGTAAAAAGTGCCTCAAGTAGGGGAGCTCCTGGGGGCTCTGGAGACATCTAGACACTATGGGCAGATCAGACAACCCCATCAATGGGTCTTACCTTGAAATATATGATAACTCATCTCCCTCAATGTATCAGAGTTAGACTCATTTATAATTTTCCTACTTACAGTTCTTCTGCTCATTTATTTGAACCTATATTTAGCACTATATCCATTAAATATATGTCTCAGAAACTTAAATCTTCCTGCTGTTCATATGCCAGGTAAGCCCTGAATCTCAGCAGATTTGTAGCCAACACCTACTCTCCAGTTCCTCAGACTTACCCAGGACAACTAACAAAAGGATGATGGTGGACAATGCCCATCCCGAGAAGCAGAGATTATCTGCAACTGTAGGCAAGACAGTTCCATCCATCTGCCCTATGAGATCTAAGCCCCCTCTCAATCAGGAGCAGAGTGGGCATCACCACCCCAAAATCCTCAATATAGAAGAACAAACAAACATAAGAGGAGAATGCAACTATGGACTAAAATAAACTTATTATTA
This sequence comes from Chaetophractus vellerosus, assembly GCA_004027955.1. Classification (NCBI taxonomy): domain Eukaryota; kingdom Metazoa; phylum Chordata; class Mammalia; order Cingulata; family Chlamyphoridae; genus Chaetophractus; species Chaetophractus vellerosus. Next base: position 8,730 of record PVKH010023302.1, read on the forward strand.
TTCTTTCAATGGAAGAACATTGATTTAAAGACAATAGTTGCCAGAAGTTCTAAAGAAAGGTAAAGGGACAAATAGAAGTAACATGGGGCATTTTTGAGATATTGGAATCGTTCTGCATGAAATTGCAATGATGGATACAAGCCATTATACATTTTGTCAAAACCTATGAAATTGTGTGGTGCAGAAAGTAAAACATAATGTGAACTATAGACCATGCTTAGTAACAATACTTCAATATGTGTTTGTCAGTTTAACAAATGTACCACACTCATGAAAGATGTTGTTAATGGGGGAAATGTGGGAGGGGTAGGGAATGGGGTATATGGGAATCCCCTATATTTTTGATGTAACATTTATGTAATATAAAGCTTTGTAATGGTTTGACAGTTTTATGTAATTATGAATTCCAAAAATATAAATTGAATCATGCTTGTAGACTGATCTCTTAATCTGGGCGTGATTGGAGAGTTAACTGCCACAGTGGTGGGATGTTGAGCCCCACCCCCCGGTGGGTGTGGTCTTGGGTATAAAAGGCTAGACAAAAGACAGAGATTTGAGAAGCAGATTTTTTAGTAGCAGTTCTGATGTTGGAGAGGAGCGCTCCAGGAGAAGACAAGTGAGCCATTTGCCTGATAGTCTATAGCTGGCCTTGTGGAGGAAACAGAAGCTAAGCCTGGAGAGAAACGCAGCCCTGGCAGTAGAAGAACCCAAAGGCCTGAGCCCTTGCAGACATCGGCAGCTGTCTTGCTCCAACACGTGGACTTTGGGGAGAGAAGAAACTTATGCTTTGCGGCCTGGTAACTGTAAGCTTTTACCCCAAATAAATACCCTTTATAAAGACCGACCAATTATTGGTGTATTTCCAAAGGCACCCTTTTGACTGACTAATACAAGCTCCTTTAAAAATAAAGAAAAACATTTTAAAAAGTAAATTGCCCCTCTGAAGCAATAGCTCCATCATGGCATCCACAATGTATGGAAAGTGAGAGTTCACTGTGGCACAGACTTTATATGTCACCTGCTCAGGCCTGCTTCTCTTAGCTCAGAAATCAGATGTGGTAGGGAAAGATGGTGGCAGTGATCATGTATGTTCACTCAGCAGTGTATGTGTGGATTCTTCAGGATGGTGTTAAGGTGGGTAGCCAGGAACAATCAACCGCCTAGCCAAGAAGGAAAAAAGGGAAGACAGCAGCTGTGAAATATTTCTCAAGAGCCACTCTCCAGCTCTGGAGCCACAGGGAAAAGCTATGGAAGGGGGTGGCCTGCAATGTTACTATTTTCCATCCTCACTAGGTTCCTAAGTCGGTGATCTACTAAAATATAGTAATTAATAAAGTCAACATTTTAAGAATTTTTATTTTTATTTTGCAATATGAGTAGAAGATGAGGTTTTGTACTTAGTGACAAGTGGCTCTGAAGTTCAAACCTTAGTTTTGTTACTTATTGGCTATGTGGCCATGGACAAATGACATAAGGTACTAAAGAATTCCTTACCTACTCTTGAATAAAAGAAAAGCAAATTGACTATCATTTTCCTTAAAGTAATGCTTTGATATAGGAAGGACATAAAATGATATATGGTTTTAGATGAAGAGTTCCTTTATAAGTAGCAGTATTAAAGCATGACATCTGCACTAAGAATATTAAGACTCGTTTGTTTAAATAAAACATGACTAGTGGAGAAACCAAGAAATAATAACTAAAGAACTCCTGAAGCTTCATTGAATTCCTTCCTAAGGCTCACCAAGGATATAGTAATGCTTCGGTGAGTTTCTCTGCTTTGGTGTAGAGATGGTAAAACACCACATGGCTCAAGGAAATATTACAGTGCATTGGGGTATATGGTAAGGTTTTGAGTACAGATCATTTTATTGAGTACCTAATATGTTCCATGTACTATTTGAGGGCTTCGTATGCGTTTTCTTCACACACCAATCCTTTGAAATAGAAATTATTAACCCTGTTTTTAGAAATGAGGAAGCCAAGGCTCTTCAAAGTAAATAAATGGACCAAAGTCAATTGCTGGTAGGTGGCAAAAGAACCAGAATTATAAGCCAGATATGTATGGACCCCAAAACCATGTTCTCTCCGCAGCACCATACTCAATCAAATGTGTGTGTGGTCTTATGAAAAACGACAACAAACAGAAATCAATATGACCATTGTCTTTTTCAACACAGTACTATGTTTAAAACAAGACCTTAACATGCTAACCTCTCCTGCCTACAACACAGTTCTAATGGATATAATGTGACCCTGAAAACAGTTTCATCTCTTTTAAAATGTGTCATTTTTATCCTTATATGAATTTCACCCTAAAGATGTGCCAAACAGTGCAATAACAAAAGAGGTTTTCTGAAATGTACAGCCCAATGATCTGTTACCTTTCTAATGTTTATTTTTAAGAAAAAAGAAACTCAGTATCAAGGAAATAACCACTTTAGCAGTGTTTTTTTTTTTTCAAATTCTCATTTTTGTTGCTAAAATATAAATGCAATTGAAACACCAGATGCAATTAGCACATATGCTTATCCCTGTGTGGGATGTATAATTGACTACATCAATGAAAATTATATTTCAGCAGCACAATGTCAAGAAAGTTATTTTTGCACAAATACTGCTTTTATTTTAAAATGCCAATATGAACTGCCAGTTTAAATGGCTGAACTATTAATATACAAAATACAACTTCTCTTTCACAATTTTTTAAATTTTTATAAAGAATATTTCATGTATATCATTTACTTCTCCACATTTTACTTTTTTATTAGACAGGAAAGTTTCAACCCAGCACGGTACTTGCAAAGAAAAATAATTAGACTTTTGTGGGAAATTGTTAGGTTTCTTAAGTCTTTTTGTCCTTTTAGGGAAGAAATAACATTTTGACTCAATTTTCTTTTAAATTTACTAAGGAAGAAAATGTATCCTGAAATCTCAAGCACTAAGTCTTCCTTAAGGAGGCAAACACTCATTTGAATTGATTATAATAATTATCAAATTATCGAGTCTCCAGTATTTTTGAAATGCTGGTCTTTTTTTTTTTTTCACCTGCATTTTTGTGCCATACATTTTAATTCTTTTAATATAGTGTGTCTTAGTTTTCTGTAGCTGCCATAACAAAGTATCACAAAATGGATGGCTTAAAACAACAGCAGGTTACTGCCTCAAGGGTTTGGAGGCTACACATTGGAAATCAAGGTGTCAGCAGGGCTGTGCTTCCTCTCGGGCCTGTGGACTTTGGGCAGTGACTTACTAGCAATCGTGGAGAAAGTCAGCATCTGCTGCTATCTCGTGGCTGTTTTTGCTCACTCTTGCCTACTGACTGTGTCCAAATTTCCTCTCCTTATAAGGCATGTCATTTTGGGTTAGAACCCATCCTAATCCAGTCTGGCTTCCTCTTAATTAATAACTTCTGCAAAGATCCTACTTCCAAATAGGATCACATTCATGGGATTGGAGGTTAGGACTTGAACATATTTTGGTGTGGACACAATTCAATCCATAACAAACTGCATTAATAAAATCTATAGAAAAAATATGTATAAAATGTTATTAGGTCGTTGTTTCTCTGCTTTCAGATAGTTTGTGGGAGAAATTCAGAACAGTGAAATAAATCCTATTTACCCATCTCTGGAAAAAAATTTAAAAGTCTCCTGAGTATTATCCCTAAATAATAGCAAGTGCATCCAAGTTATGGGGAAATTGACTCTCTCAAATTCTGATGGAGTGATTATAAAGTGGGCCAATCTTCCATTAATCCAACTGGCAATAGTTATTAAAATTTTAAATATGCCTTACCCAATAACTCTATGCCTCAGAATTTAGCTTACTCACACAAGCACCCAAAATATATATGAAAGTGAATATGTGAAAGAAAATGTTCACTGAACACTATAATTACAATTTACTGAAAATTGTAATTGGAAACAACCTAAATGAACATCTGCTGTGGATTGAAAGGATAAATTGTAATCTTTAAACAATTAAATGCTGTGATGCCTTTAAACGATTAGATAGATAGAACTATATTTATTAATATGAACCAAAATACATACTCCATTGTTGATTGGAGGAAGCAGGTTATAGAGTAGCGTATATACTTACAGTTCTACATATGTTATGTTACCTTATCTAGAAGATACAGTTTAAAAATTTAATAGAAAATCTCTCTGGTCAGTAAAACTAAAGGGTGGGAGACAATTTTTATTTTTTCATTTTAAAGACTTCTAAGCTGCAATTGTTACAACAGTATGTATTGCTTTTATTTTTAAAAATTCAAACCCATTCAATTCAATTAGTTTTAAAAGAGGCAATTTAATTTTATACCATTTACTGGCATTATTGCAGCTCTAAAATATACTTTTTAAATCTCCCAAGTTTTCTAATGATTTCATTTTGTGTTTCAATTCCTCAGGTATGTGATATGCAGTCCTTCTGCATCTGTTGTCCAGATGCTGTACAGTTCCTCTGGCAGTATCCTGTCTAACCCCATTCAGAACTGCCTTCGCCTGCCTCTCAGAGGTTCCATGAGCTTCACAATGTCCTTTCACAAAGTTCATTTTTTAGCCAGAGTTCGTTTCTGTTACATGTACCTACAACCCTAACTACTATACTTTGTTTTCAGAAGTTCCATGGTGGTTTGAAAAAAAAATTTTGTATTCCTCTCACTCCTCCTTAGGACTTGAAAAGAGACGCACTTATAAACAAAAATATTTACAGTTTCTTTCAAAGCCTTTCCTAGGAGATTTTGAAAACTATCCCCATTTTTCCCACCCATCTCAATATGTTTTGTATTTCCAGAGTATAGAAGTAATTCACTATGACATCCTGCTCTACTAAAGGACTTATCTGTCAGCACCCACTTCTAAAAATTATACACAGAAACTCCATTACTTCAGCAACTTCAGGTTCCCAAAACACCAGGGAAGTCCCATATTAGAATCTTAGAATGTCAAATTTAAAGATTATCTGGATCTCTCATTCATCTTACATTTAAGGGAAGTGAGGTCCAAAGAGATTAACCAAACTGTATATTATGAACTATTTTTCAAAATCTCTAAATGGCATGGGTATTTCAGTACAACAAGGACTCTGATTGGTCAGACTCCTTAAATATAATCTGCATTATTTAGTAATCCATCAATATCTAAAAAACA
>PVKH010023303.1:0-13888 GCA_004027955.1 Chaetophractus vellerosus
CACACACTAAAATGTAAGTACAATGCTTAATTCACAAGCAAAATAGCTTGTTTATCATTTTATATTTGATCCCATAATAAAATACATATATTTGCAAATGAATCCTTGACCATGCAGGCAGAAGTGTGGGAATTATTCAATTCCTACATCCTTCAGTCTCTTCTCCTTTCCCACTTACTCTCTGTCATCAAATCTGAACTCCTCCATTCCCATCCACTTCTGCTTATATTTCTACACTTCACCATCCATTCTACTGTCAGAAAAATCTTCAAAATAGGTTCTTATATTTTGACTTCCCTATAAAAGCATCTTCTCAGTAAATTGCTAATCTTCAGCAAATTCAGAGTTTTTCTACTCACAAATTGCTTGTACATATCCATGGTATGTTTTTAGACTTATCTTAAATTGCATAACTTGCTTTCCATCTTTTGATCAAGGCTTATTAGATATATTATCATCAGTGTGCCATGATAATTTTTAGGTAGATGTCCCATTGCTTTTTCATATAAAAGCCTTTTTGCTTGTATATATAATAGTCAAGTTGTTTTCTTCATAGCCCATCTCATATTACAAATTGTTTTCATAATTCTTCAAGCAAAAATCATATCTCTTCTATTTAATGTGATATTTTGTTCTTTTGTCATGGCACCTATCAATCTAGTCATTGTACAGAAATTATTTATGTGCTCTCTTTACCTTCGATCCTAGCTTGTAAATTTCTTGAGCACAGAGATTCAGCTTTACTCCTTTTTCTATCCCTTGTAATACTTGTCACATTCCCTTTAAAATAATATATGGTAATTAAATTCTGTGTTAAATTGAATATATTTTGTTTTAATTAATTTTCCATTTATTTTATCAAGGTTTGGTATTTCCAATAATTTCTAAGAATTTTTAAAAAATATTGTTTTGCAAATTTTCAGCATATCTAAGAAAGCAAATGAGTGGCAGAGATAGAAAAGATTATGGAGAGAAAAATATTGGCAAATAAACACAGTGGACTCAAGGGAAAGGAGAAGAGATCATCTGCAGTAGAATTGCCACATTAGTCAATATTGGGAATTTGAGTAGAAGAAACAAATTTAAAAATTTTAATCATAGTTATCCTCTGCAGTTTCTCATACCTTGTGTCAATTCCTTATTTATTCAACTGCTCTATTTAATTTGTGATTTTTAAAAATTGTTTTCTTCATTTTATTTCTTTGGGTTTACCTTGTTTCTTTTTTCTGGCTCCTTGAATTAATCTATTGGCATTAAACTTGTAATTGAAAGAGTTAAACTTGTAAGCCATATTTGAGGTGTCAGTATAATATGTTTAGATACTTGAAGATGCAAGAGCAACCTGGAAGTAGCAGAACAAAAGCGTCAGAATGAGCAGGACCCCTTGTCAATACCAATATAATGTTATAGCAACAGAAAAATCCATCTATCTTGTGAAAAGAAGTAGGTTTTATTCCTTTTGATTGAGTTAATGGAGTCATTGGTTAATTAATATTAACTCCTGTTAATAAAGAGGCTTGACAATCAGTTACAAAAAGAAAATTGATGTGGCCATATTTATAGCCAAATCAGGGGAAGATGACGATATCAGTTATATTTTGGCATTGTTTTAGCCAGATTGGAGGAAGTGTCTGATTTTCTGACTTATGAATAAAGTTTTATAAATGAAAAGTCATCCATGAATGAAAAATATTTTTCCGTGTTTACAATGAGGATATAAAAATAGAAGCAACCATATTACTAGAAATTAGAAGAATTTAAAAACTTTACACTGAATGAAAACCCCAAACATATTTCCAACATTCTAATAAGCTACATGCCCTAATTTTTCTTTTATCTCTATATCGGTTACCCCTGTACATATGGAATTTAAGAAAAGTATGATTATAGCATAGATAAAAATTATGAAAGTTTCCATTTAAAGAGACAGAAAATATTTCATATGTTTTGACATGATATTAGAGAAATTTTGAAAACTTGGTGACTAATGAACATCACTATAACAGTGAAAGAAAGAAAGAAAAATTTTTAAAGCTTCAGAAATCTAGATATATTGATAGCAGTAATGGAATTTATTTCCTATTACCAAAACAGGTTAAAATGAAGTATTTTCAAGTCAAGATGATTAATTCAATATGGATGTGCCACTTTTGAGGTGATACTAAGACATCCACTCATCCAAGATGGAAATATCCAGTAGAAAAATATATCAAGCCAGTCAAATTTTCAAATATACCTTTCCCATTGCCTTTAATAAGTAATGTAGGTTGAATATCAGAAATACTGTAGTTAAATTTCAGGGGTAAGGAAACTGTCTCAATTTATGTCTTTACTTAATTTTATGTCCATAATATTATAGACATTCATTTGAATACAATTCAGATCAATGGATCTATTTTTGGGTAAAACATCACTATCCCAGATAACATACTGAAGTGTAACTCTGGTTGCTTAATTTATTAGAGATTAACATGATGTGTGTTTAGGGGTTTCAGGATTGCCATGTACTGTTCAGAGTTAAAAGAAAAACATGTCATCGAGATGTTTGAGATCACACAAAGCTGAATTAAAAGAGTTGGAAGGTTCTGAGCACCAATAGAAACTCCATATTTTAAATCAGGAAATCTGGCACTCTTTTATTATCAAGCTCATTTAAAATGGGATTGAAAAATAAAAGAAAACATTGCTTTAGGCATAGGAAAAGAGTGTATATATATAAAAATGGGAGGAACACTAAGACATAAATTTAGATAACTGTGTTCTAGTGTAGATTTCTATATATTTGGTAGTTTGGCAATGGGCAAGACATGAATATCTGTTTGCTTTTTTCATTTCTCATCCATATATGGAGATTTTTACTAGATGGTTTATAAAATCTTTTAACTTTCAGACTCAGCATTCAAATGTTCAGGAAATTTGTTTGAATTACAAAAGCTTTAAAATAGGAGCAGTTTACTTTGATTCCTAATCATACGGTGTGATTTTGTGCTATTTCATATTTGCTCAGATCTAATCCTAATAAGATTTATTTTCATGACAGATATATTGACATTGCTTTAATCAATCAGCTTTAATACTTAAATTTTCTCAATTCAGTGTATGTGCCATTGTATCAAGTATACTAAATTTAAATCATTCCACTGCATGAGGGACTGTTGTTTCATGCTTTTTACAAGTTAAAGAACACAGTACAGTATGAAAGAACACAAGTTACTTGCTTCTGTCCTAATACAGTATTCAAAGTTTCTTTTGTTTCATTTCATACCGTCTTGGCCTGTATTGAAAAGCAGTTCAGAAAATCTCCGTTGAGGATAATGTCTGTTGATGATAACTCATGCTGGCTTCCATGGAAATGCTAATTTAGTACCAGTCACTGTCAATCAGTTGTCTAGAATTATTGTTCCAGCACTTCCAGATGCAATATGTGATGGCTGATGAAAGTACCCACTACAGTAATTAGACTGTCATCAAAGAAGAAAGTGTTGTTCACAGGCTAAACTAACAGATTCTGAGTAGGAAAAATAATCATAAATAACGTAAAATGATTTAAATAGAGAAGGGGCTTCAGACAATCCTTCTTGGTCTCATATCATTAAAAGGGAAGAGAATAGGTTAAATGCATACAGCAAGTCTTGGAGTGTGCAATTGATTCTTTCTTCTTCATCTAAATAGGTACTGTAGTTATAAAAATTAAAGGGTAATTACACATGTATTAAATTCATATCAATTTTAATATAGAAATTCTATGAGGTATAAAAGTTTTAGTTCTTGGATGCTTTAAAGTTTATCTGTAAAGGTAAGCTTTTAAACCAGTGAAATATAAACATATCCTAATTATTCCAGATTTCACTAATTAGGAAATATAATTTGATAGTAAGCAAAACTTTTGTAATACTACAATTAAGTAGTATAAAATTCAGAAGAATATCTCAAATATTTAAAATAACAAACTGTTCTAATTCAATTACTTCAGAAGTGTATAATTGATTTGAAGCTAACAAACCATTTTGGAGCCCTGTAATAGGCAGGGTATTTATCAGTATTAATATTAAACTTAATTAATAAAAATAAAACAAATAAAAAAATGGCTGCACCACTCTACATTACCAACAATAGGGAAGGAGTCTTCCTAATTTCTCACACTTGCAGTTTTCTGTTTTTTTTTTTTAATAATGGGCATTCTATAAGGTATGAAATGATATCTAATTGTGATTTTGATTTCCATTTCCCTAATAGCTAGTGATTTTTGAGCAACTTTTCATGTGCCTTTTGTATTTCCTCTTTGGAAGAATGTCTATTCAAGTTTTTGTCCATTTTTAAATTGGATTGATGGTATTTTTATCATTGACTTCATAATCTCTGTATATATCATGGAAACCAAACTCTTATTGCATATATGGTGTAATGGTTTGACAGTTTTATCTAATTATGAATTCCAAAAATATAAATTGAATCATGCTTGTAGACTGATCTCTTAATCTGGGCGTGACTGGGTTGTGATTGGGGCGTTAACTGCCCCTTCGGTGGGACGTTGAGCCCCACCCCTTGGTGGGTGTGGTTTCAAGTATAAAAGGCAAGACAGAGATTTGAGAAGTGGTTCTGATGTTGGAGAGGAACGCTCCAGGAAAAGACAAGTGAGCTGTTCGCCCGATAGTCTACAGCTGGCCTTGTGGAGAGATGCAAAAGTGTAGAGACCCTCATGGTCTACAGCTGAACTTGTGGAGGAAACAGAAGCTAAGCCTGGAGAGAAACGCAGCCCCAGGAACAGAGGAACTCAGAAGCCTGAACACTGGAGATGTCAGCAGCTGTCTTGCTCCAACAGGTAGACTTTGGTGAGGGAAGAAATTTATGCTTTGTGGCCTGGTAACTGTAAGCTTCTACCCCAAATAAATACCCTTTATAAAGACCGACCAATTGTTTGTGTATTTCAAAAGGCACCCCTGTGGTTGACTAATACATATGGTTTTCAAATATTTTCTCCTATTGAGTAGGGTACATTTTCACCTTCTTGACAAAGTCATTGGAAACACAAAACTATTTAATTTTGAGAAGGTCTCATTTATCTATTTTTTCTTTCAATGCTCATGCTTTGGATGAAAAGTTTAAGAAACCACTTCCTGCCACAAGATCTTGAAGGTATTTCGCTACATTTTCTTCTAGGATTTTTATGGTTCAAGCTTTTATATTTAGGGGTTTGATCTGTTTCGAGTAAATTTTCATATAAGATGTGAGATAGGGCTCTTCTTTCTTTTTTTGAATATGGCGATCCAGTTCTCCCAGCACCAATTGTGGAACAGACTGTTCTGACCAAGTTGGGGGAACATGACAGCTTTCTCAAAAATCAGTTGAACAGGGGGGTGGATGTGGCTCAAATGGTTGGGCGTCTGTCTCCCATATGGAGAGACCTGGATTTTATTCCCAGGACATCCCAGTAAAATAAAGAAAAATATAAAAGGCACGTGGGTAGCCAGGCACTGTGCGCAGGCTTGCCGCAAGGCCCCGTGTGTGGGCGTGCCAGGCCCGACCGAGCCACACAGCAAGGTGATGACGTAATAGGAGAGTGACACAAGGGAAAGCCAAGACGAGACGTACCGAAAAACCAGTAACTAAGATGGTGCAGGTGGTAGGACACCTCTCCTACCATAGGAATTTCCCAGGACCAAATCTCGGTGAAGACAGGAGGAGAAATAAGAGAAGAGAGGGCAAGAAACAGACACAGAGAATTGCCCAGTGAATAGACAGAAAACCAACAAAAAACGGGGGGTGGGGGTTAAAAATGTATCAAAATAAATAAATTTTTCTTTTTTAAAAAGTCAGTTGAACAGAGCAGGTTGTAGTTCAGTGGTTGAGCATCTTCTTCCCATTTACAAGGTCCCTGGTTCAATCTCCAGTGCCTCCTTTAAAAAAAAAAGAACTGACCATAGATATGAGGGTTTATTTCTGAATTCTAGATTTGAATCCATTGGTCAGTATGTCTATATTTATGCCAGTGCCATGCTGTTTTTATCACTGTGGTTTTGTAATATGCTTTATATTTTTAAATATACTTTTTAATTTTTTTAAGAGAAACTTAGATTACCTAAATGTTATATAAAAAATATAGGGGATTCTCATATGCCCCACTCCCTAGCCTTCCCACATTTCTCTCCATCAACAACATCCTTCATTAGTGTGCTACATTTGCCACAATTGATGAACACGTCTTGGATCATTGCCATTAAGCATGGACTATAGTTAACATTGTAGTTTACACTTTTTCCCACATATTTTTGTAAGTTGTTACGAGGTATACAATGGCCTGTTTCTGTTATTGCAATGTCATTCAGGACAATTTCCAATTCCCCAAAATGCCCTCAAATTACACATATTTTTCCCTCTCCCTTCCCTCAGAATCTCCAGTGGCCACTGTCTCTACATCAATGTAACATACTTTAGAGTTAAGAAGTATGATTCCTTCAATTTCGTTCTTCTTACTCAAGCTGTTTTTGGCTATTCAGGGTCCCTTATCCTTCCACATAAATTTCATAATTGACTTTTCCATTTCTGCAAAAAAAAAAAAAAAGGCTATTGGAATTTTTATTGGGATTGCCTTGACTCTGTAAATCAATTTGGGTAGAATTGACCTCTTAATGATATTTAGTCTTGCATTCAATGAACATGGAATGGCCATCCATTTATTTAGGTCTCCTTTGATTGTTTTAGCAATGATTTGTAGTTTTCTAAATACAGATCCTTTTCACCGTTGGTTAAGTTTATTCCTAAATATTTTATTCTTTTAGTCACTATTGAAAATTGTTTTTTTTTTTACCTGATTTGCTCCTCAGACTGCTCATTAGTAGCATACAGAAACACTACTGATTTTGTATCTTAATCCCACCACAAGTATCCCACCACTGCTGAATTCATGTGTTAGCTCTAGGAGCTTTGTTGTAAATTTGGGGGGACATTGTAGATATAGATTCATATCCAAGAATAGCAAAAGTTTCACTTCTTCCTTTCTGATTTGGATATCTTTTCTTTCTTTTTCTCACCTAGTTGCTCTACCTAGAACTTCTAGAACAATACTGAATAACAGTGATGACAATAGGCATCCTTGTCTTGTTCCTGATCTCAGCAGGAGTGCTTTCAGTCTTTCCCCATTGACTCTGATGTTAGTTGCATTTATTTTCATATACTCCTTTCATCATGTTGAAAAAATTTCCTTCTATTTCTATTTTTTGGAATGTTTTTATCAAGAAAGGATGTTGGATTTTGTCAAACGCATTTTCTGTATCACACAAGATTATCATGTAATTTTTCTCCTTTGATTTATTAATGTGGTGTATTACACTGATTGATTTTATGTTGAGTTGCCCTTGTGTACTGGGATAAAACCCACTTCATCATGGTATATAATTCTTTTATTGAGCAGTTGGATTCAACTAGCACATATTTTGAGGGGATTTTTGCATCTAAATTCATTAGAAAATTGGTCTGCAATTTTCTTATTTCATAATATATTTATCTGGGTTTGGTATTAGGGTAATGTTAGCTTCATAGAATGAGTTTGGAAGCATTCCTTACTGTCTGATATTTTGGAAGCGTTTGAGCAGGATTTGTATTAAATCATCTTTGAATAATTGGTAGAATTCACCTGTGAATTCATCTGGTCATGGACTTTTTTTTGTTGGAAGGTTTTTGATGATCGATTAATCTCTTGTTATTGGTTTACTAAACTCTTCTATTTCTTCTAGGGTCAATGTAGATTGTGTATTTCTAGGAATTTGTCCATTTCACCTACATTATCAATTTTGTTTGGTATACATTTGTTCATAGTATACTCTTATGTTCTTCTTTTATTTCTGTGGGGTCAATATTAATGGTATTAATATCTCCCCTCTCATTACTGTATTTATTTATTAGCATCTTCTCTCTTTTTTCCTTTTTCAGTCTAGCTAAGGGTTTGCCAATTTTGTGGGTCTTCTCAAAGAACCAGGTATTTGTGTTGTTGATTTCTTTCTTTTCTTATTTATTTATTTATTTTTGTTCTCCATTTCATTTATTTTTGCTCTAATCTTTGTTATTTCTTTCCTTCTCCTTGCTTTGGGATTAGTTTGCTCTTCTTTTCTAGTTCTTCCAGGTGTGCAGTTAGGTTTTTTATTTTAGCTCTTTCTTCCTTTTTAATGTTGTCATGTAGAGCTATAAATTTCTCTCTCATCGTTGTCTCTGCTGCAGCCTATACGTTTTGATATGTTCTGTGTTATTTTTCTTTATCCTGTGATATTTACTGATTTATCCTGCAATTTCTTCTTTGTCCCACTGATTCTTTAGAAGTATATTATTTAACCTCCATAAATTTATTCATTTTCCAGTCCTCTGCCTGTTACTGATTTCCAGCTTCATTTTATTATGATCAGAGAAAATGCTTTTTATAATTTTGAATTTTAAAAATTTATTGAGACCTTTTTAGTGACCCAACATGTGGTATAACCTGAAGAATGATTCATGAGCACTTCAGAAGAATTTGTATGCTATTGTTTTGGTATGCATTGGTCTGAATATGTCTCTTTGGTCTAGCTCATTTATCAAATTGCTCAAGTTCTCTATTTCCTTGTTGATCTTCTGAGATGATGTTCTATCTATTGATATGACTCATGTATTGAAATCTCCAACTATTACTGTAGAGACATATTATATTAGTCTGCCAAAAGGGTGCTGCTGCAAAGTACCAGAAATCTGTTGACTTTTGTAATGGGTATTTACTTGGGGTAAAAACTTACAGTTCCGGGCCGGCTGGATAGCCCAGTGGATAGGGCATCGGCATACCACATGGGAGGCCCTGGGTTCGGTTGCTGGGGACCTCTCCTAGTGGGCAGACCGCCTTGAGAATGGCAAGCCGCCATGGGTGGGCCAGAGCCGCCGTGGGCAGGGCAAAAAGCTGCCACAGACAGGCAAAAGCCGCCACGGGCAGGGCAGGTCGCCCGCGAATGGAGCGCAGCCAGCCACCCACGAACTGAAAGCCGTCTGTGAATGGAAGAAGCCGCCCACAAGCGGGGAAAGCCGTGCCAGCGCAGTGACCATTCTCGGCGTGTCGCCGCAGCGGGGGGGAGGGGAGATATGTAATAAAATAAATAAATCTTTAAAAAAAAAAAATTTACAGTTCCAATGCCCTAAAGAGCCCTATGAAGGTATCATAAGAGGTATTTTCTCACCAAAGTCTGTTGCCATGTGTTGAAGCAAGATGGTTGCAGATCTCTGTGAGGATTCAGTTCACCTGTTCGTCTTAAGGCTCTATGCGCCCAGCTTCTCAGTTGTAAGCTGGAGGGCTGGTTTCTTTCCGGGCCTTCTCAGCTGCTCAGGGCTCTTCTCTCTTCAGCTACAAGCTATCAGGCAAATGGTTCAGTTCTCCCTGGGGCTTTAGCTGATTGAAACTTCTCCTTTCTGTCACATGGCAGGATTGAAATGGCCAATTTCTATTCTCTTCTGTGTCTGTGGAGCTCTGTTTCTTCCTGTGCCTTCTTCTGTGTGTCTTCTTGACTAAGTGTCCATTAATATAGCTCACCAAGGGGGCACGGGGACTCAACACTGGGTTATGCCCTACTGACATGCTCAAATCAAAGCCCTAATCTTGATTAAATCAAGTAAAAAAAAAAACCTTTAAATTTAATACGATCAAAGAGTATCACACCAAGAGGAACAGACCAGTTTACAAACATAATATCTTTATTTTTTTTTTTGGAATTCGTAAGTAATATTAAACTGCTACACATATATTTCTCACTTCAGATTTGCCAGTGTGTGCCTCATGCATTTTAGGTCTTACTGGTTATGTGCATAGGTATGTATGATTGTTCGTTCTTCCTGGAAGATTGTCCTTTTATTTTTATATAATGTCCTTCTTTATCTCTTATAACAGCTTTGCATTTAAAGACTGTTTTGTCTGATATTAATATAGCTACCCCAGCTATTTTTTGGTTCCTGCATGTGAGGAATATCTTTATTCAGCCTTTCATTTTCAACCTTTTTGTATCCTTGTGTCTAAACTGAGCCACTTGTTGGCAGCACACAGATGGCTCACATTTTTTAATCCATTCCACCAGTCTTTGTCATTTGAGTGGGGAATTTACTCAATTAGCATTCCACGTTATTACTGTAAAGTCAGTACATCACCCATTTGGTCCCTTGGCTTTTATATGTCATACATATTTTCATCTCTTGTTTTACACTTTTAGTTACTTTTACTGTGGACCTTCAAATCTAGACTCTCTTCCAGGCCTCTTTCCAGTCTTTTCCCTTCAGGCTGCAGCATTCCCTTTAGTATTTTTTGTTTGTTTCTTATAACAAACTCTCAGTTTCTGTTTATCTATGAATACTCTGAACTCACCCTCAGTTTTTGAAGGACAATTTGCTGGGTATAAAATTCTTGGATGGCAGTATTTCTTTTTCACTATCTTAAATATATAATTTCTGATGAGAAATCAGCAATTTGTCTTATTAGAAATCCCTTTTATGTGATGAATTGCTTTTCTTTTCCTGGTTATGGATTCTCTCTTTATCTTTGACATTTGGCATTCTGATTTCTATGTATTTCAGTGTAGGTCTATTTGTATTTATTTGGATTGGAATATGTTGCACTTCCTGGAGATGTATATGCATGTCTTTCAAAAGTGTTGCAACATTTTCAACTATTATTTCCTCAAATATTCTTTCTGCTTCTATTCCCTTCTCTTCTCCTTCTGGGACACCCATGACATGAATGTTTGTGTACCTTGTTCTGTCATTCAATTCCCTGTAACTCTGCTCAATTTTTTCCATTGTTTTCTCTGTTTGTTTCTCTGTCTGTTTGATTTTATATAAAACTTCTTGGCAAAATGATTGGACATTTTATATTCCCATCAGTAGTATATGAAAGTTCCTATTCCTCACCTTTTCACCAATAGTTGGTACTGTCAGTCTTTTAAATTATAGCTTTCTAATAAGTGTGTTCTTGTATTTCATTGTTTTTGAAATTTATAGTTTCCTAATTACTAATTATAGTGTGTCTATTTTCACATTCTTATATGCCATTCCGATATATCCTTTGTTGTCGTATCTGCTTAAATAATCAGTACACTTTAAAAATTCTGGGTTTTTTTTCTTATTTTTATTTTATGAGAATTTTAAAATATATTCTAGACACAACTCCTTAATTACATATGAGCTTTGCAAATATTTTCTCCCAATTCATGACTGGTCTTCTTATGTCCCTAACAAGGTCTTTAAAAGAGAATTAATTTTTGAACCTTGAAAGTCCAATTTAAAATATTTCTTTCATGTAGTATGCTTTTAGTACCATATATATGAGCTTGCCTAGCTCTAGACCAAAAAGTTTTTAATTAGTTTCCTTCTATGAGTTTTTTAGCTTTAGGTTTGACATTTTAAGTCTATGATCAATTTAAGTTAGTTTTTTCATATGGTATTGTGACAGCTTGAAGTTTTCTGTGAATCCCAGAAAAGATCATGCTCTTAAACTAATCCATTTCTATGGATGTCAGGCCCATTTATTTAATTAGATTCAGTTGCAGGAACTTTTAATTAGAGTACTTGATTAGAGCACTTTAGAGCCTTTGATTGGACTATATCAGTGAGGCATGTCCCAGTGTGGGTCTCCACTCTCTTGGTGGCATCCTATATAAACTGAGAATTTCTAGCAGAAACCCACAGAGAAAGCTGCCGTTTAGATCCTGCCATGTGAGATAGAAGACTGTAGGAAGACAGAGAAAGCCTAAGAGGCTGAGAGAGAGGCTGAGATTAACTCTGAGAGACAGAGAGAAGCAGGTAGCTAGAATCAGTGGAGCAGGCCCAAAGTGAGGAGAGGTTGCCATTTTGCCTTGTGGCATTTCTACAGGATCAGACCAGTACTCAACCTTTGGTGAGAAAACATCTCTGATGATGCCTTGATTTGGGCATTTTCACAACCTCATAACTGTAAGCTTTTACTCTAATAAATTCCTTTTATAACACCAAACCATTTCTGGTATTTTGCATCAGCGCCATTTAGCACACTAAAATAGGTATGAAGAGTGGGTCAAAGTTTTTTTTGTTTGTTTTTTTTTTGGCATATAGACATCCAATAATTCCAATACTATTTGTTAAAAACGCATGTTTTTATTCACTGAATTACCTTTGCAACTTAAAAAATGTAACTTATCTAAATATGCGTGGAGCAACTTCCATATTCACATTCTGTTCTATTGATCTATTTTCAATATTAACACCAATACCATAGGTCTTGAATATTGTAACTTTATAGTAAGTCTTAAAATCAGAGAATGTGAGTTGATTTTATTCTTTTTCTTTTTTTTTTTAAGATTTATTTATTTTATTACATATCTCCCCTTCCCCCCGCTGCGGCGACGCGCCGAGACTGGTCACTGCGCAGGCACGGCTTTCCCCGCTTGTGGGCGGCTTCTGCTTCTGTTCACGGCCGGCTTTCAGTTCGCGGGTGGCTGGCTGCGCTCCATTCGCGGGTGACCTGCCCTGCCCGTGGCGGCTTTTGCCTGTCCGTGGCAGCTTTTTGCCCTGCCCATGGCGGCTCTGGCCCGCCCATGGCCGCTTGCCATTCTCAAGGCAGTCTGCCTGATAGGAGAGGTCCCCGGGAACTGAACCCGGGGCCTCCCATGTGGTATGCCGGCGCCCTATCCACTGGGCTATCCAGCCGGCCCCTTATTCTTTTTCATAGTTTTTTTTTTTCCTATTCTAAATCCTTTGTATTTTCCCATTGGTTTTAAATTATTTTTTCTTGGAACCAGTTTGTCAGTTTCTACAATATAGCCTGCTAAGAGAATAATTGCAATGAATCTTTGGAGAAGTTAGAAGAAAGCTGATGTTTTAGCAATGTTGAGTTTTGTACCTTATGAGCACTTTATACTTCTTTATTTATTTAAGTCTTTTATTTTCCTCAGCAATATTTTGTAATTTTCAGTACAGGCATATCAAATATTTTGTCCAATTTATTGTTACTATTCCTTTTTTTGGTTTGATTTTAGTTCTTGCTTTAGATATTACATTTATGCACATAACTTACCATAGTCTTCTAATGTCAACATATTACCAGTTGGAGTGTAGAAACTTCACATCCCTTTAAGCCATTTTACATTCCACCTTTTGTTATATAATAGTCTTGAATATTTTCTTTATATATATTGAGTACCATATAAGATAATATTACATCAAATATAATTTAGAAAACTCAAGAAGGAAAATATTTTGTATTTATCCATATGTCTGCTCTCTCCATTGCTTTTATCTTCCATTATAGTGTTCCAAGTGTCCTTTTTTCAATCATTTCATTTCAGTTCTAAGAAATTACTTTAGCCGTTACTTTGGTGGTCTGCAGGCAACAGTTGCTTTATGTCTCCTTTATTCCTGATGAATAATTTTAGCAGCTTGTGTGGACAATTCTTTCCTTTCATCGCTTAAAAAATGTTCTACCACTTATTCTTGGTCTCAGTGGTTTGTAAGTAGGACTCTACTCTCATTCAAATTATTTTTCCCTTATAAGTAAAGTGTAATTTCTCGATTTTCAACATTTTTTCTTTAGTTCTTGGAACTTTGATTATGATGCATTTCTTTGGTCATATTTAGTTTGGGGCTTGCTCACTTTGTTGGTTTGTGTCTTTTACTAAATTTGAGTAATGTTCAGCCATTATTTCTTAAAGTAGTTCCCATTTTCCTCTCTTTCTCAAAATCTTATAATTACCTTATAAATATTTTTCTCAGAATCTTATAAGACTGTTCATTTTATTTTAGTCTATTCTCTTTCTTTTGTTCATACTGGGTAATTTCTTATGTTCTATCCTCAAGTTCACTGATTCTTTCCTCTGTCTTTTGCATTTCTTGTTGAGTCCATGCATAAATTTTTACATCA
>PVKH010023304.1:0-13883 GCA_004027955.1 Chaetophractus vellerosus
TTTTATGTTTACTTTGAGGTAAGATGCTATTTCAAAATGTCAAGAGGGGAGAATGTTTGCTTGGTATCTGTCCATGGTACCAGTGGAACACAAATGCACCCCTGTTTTCGGAACCACGCAAGAAATCTCCCTGTTGCAACCAGCTTGGGTGAGGAGGGGGTAAGAGGGGAGAGGGAGAGGGAGGAGGGGGAGAGGGAGGAGGGTGAACACTGCTCCCCTAAAATGGAGTTTTCTACCTTTTTCCCAGCCAACTTTCCAACTCCTTAAGGAAATTGAGCAATCTCAATAGAAGGACCACACATTAATATTCCCTTATTTTTCATTGTCTTCTCCCAAACTCTGCAGCCCTAGGGCATGTTTTGGCTCGCTGAAGAGCTCAGTCCAAGAGGAGGCCATCCTAGAGCAGAATACAGCTGATGGCAGAAATTCCTAGGCAATTAACTAAGAAAAGAGATGCAGAGAGCAAAAATAGACTGAAAATTATTTTCCAGCACTCCCCTCATTCCTTCAGTAATGTTGCTTTTCTCCTTCAGTGGAAGACAAAAGCTGGGGTTTATTTCCAGCATCAGCTGGAGAATGCCTCAAAAGCAAAAAAACAAGGGGGGGGCAGTGCGGGAAGGAGGAATTATGCTGTTCCGAAGTAAAAAGACTCAATGAACGATGCCCAGAACAACCCAATGCAGCCCAAGGAAACTTTATTTGGAAATAGCCTGGGCTTTCAGAGAAGACTGAATGCTTTCCTAATGCCAAGAGGGTGGAGGGGCTCAAAGTAGGAGAGGAAAACTGCTGGAATCCCAACTCAAAAACAAAATCAGAGTAAGTAAATGGAGGCAATTCATCCTCTGATGAACCTTAATTGAGATAATTACTAATGTCTGTTTATGCATATGAAATGGTAATTACCACTAATATTGAGGTTGGTCTAGTCTATTGAGTCACATTGCTACAAAGATATAAATTAAGGACCAAATGCAGTTTGCCTGTTACAATGTGTTTTACATGAAACATGCAGTCAGGATAGTGAGAAAAATGGCTAAAGTTACTCCCCCACATTTTTGGAGACTTACAGAACTGCAAACCTCCCGAATAAAGTAAAAAACCTGTCAATGAGTGGAAAAGGCCTTTGAATAACTAAACTGTCAACTAAAGCATTGTCCTTGAAGCCAGAGCCTAGCACAGCATGTTCCTAGGAGGAGGGACTGAAAGTGAGTTAGCATTCCCCCTTCTGAGCAGACATTTCCACTATCCCCAATTTCCCACTATGGACACCACTGATGGGCATTGGATGATGGACATCTCTGTGCATGTGTGCAAATATTTCCCTACAGAATTAAATCATATTTTGTCCGGTCTAATGTGCTTGTGACCTGGTATTGGGAAAAAACAAATCAGAAACAACAGGTGAGGTGTGGGGGGCAGGGGAGGGCTAGGGGGTGTCTAGAGCAGCACTGAAGAGAAGAAGTCATCTGGCCACTGGACCACAGACAGGTCTGAAGCTAAGGGCAAACCATTTTTCACTGGGCCACCAAGATGCTGCTGTGTGGAAGCAGGCCAATTGGCAGGAAGTCAATTCACCTAAACCCAATTTGCTGAATTGACTAGTTTCCCTTCACTACTTATAAGTTTTTAGCAGGGATGGTTTTCACAACTAATTTTTTCTAGTTCTGAAGGATTGGTTTTAAGGAATGGTTAAAGTGTTTCCGACCCAGGCCCCTGCAGCCGTAGCTGGCAGAGAGCTGTGGGAGAGGTGAGTTGCAGAAAGAGGGAACCTTCTGGCTGGAGGAATTATAGAGGAGGACATCAGCACTTAGCCCACCTGGGCAGTCGGCTGGCAGAGCAGGTGAAGTCAGGGGGCAGGTGAAAGAGGGAGGAGCCAGTCCTACTTATACTTTTATGCATCTATTCCCTATTTCTTTGATTAGACATATTTCCTCCGAATATAAACTTTTTCCAGATAAAGAAATATATCTAACATTCATTCAACATAGTCAAAAAGTTCTTGAGAATACATATGAGTAAATAATGAATAATTTTCAACATATTCCAAAAATTATATATTCCTAAAATGACCTTTATGACCTGATCATCCCTTAAAACATTTCTATTAGGATAAATGTAAACCAACTACAATGTAGGAGAAATCTTCAAAAGTTGTCAACTTTATATAAGAGTACCAATACAAATGGCTATAAACTTTAAAATTATTAAGGAAACAAATAAATGTGAAAAACTGACCACTAGGTAAAAAAAGAACAGAGCCCTATTGGACTGAAGCTCTAACTGGGAACTGGAGTCCATTATGATGACCCAGAAAGGGTTAACTTATGAGGATGCTCAGTAGTCTTTAACATACAAAAACGCATATGAGAGGAAGTATTTAATACCTGTTATTAAGATTTATACCAAAAGCCAGATAGCCTTTATTTACGGTATTTATGGGATAACTGTCAGTTTTCTTGAAAATTAATTTGTGTAGACAGCTCCTTTCCGTCTCTGTAAACAGGTTACCCACCATATCTCTAACATGTGTGAGCAACTAAATGCCATGAAGGCACTCAAGGAATAGCCACCCAAAGGTGAGCCACGAGAAGTGAAGGGATACAAAACAATCTAGCTTGCTTATTGTTTCAGCTTAATTAAGTAGCTGAAGTTGATAAAAGTCAGTCAAAGCTGGCCTTTATACATTTAGAATAAGCAAAATTTAGAATCCTCTCATTGATACTTCTTCTTGGGGAGAAATCCCAAAATATAAAATAACAACTCAAAGTCTTAGTCTTAGAAGACTAGAGTAACAAAGTATCTCCAAAAGTTTGAAGGAGTAAAGGGAAGTGGTAAGAGTTAAGATTGGGGAGATTACCAAGGGTAACACAGCTAGGACTGGTGGGCAATGTTGTGGAGAATGGGATAAAACATAAACAAAAGAAAGATACCAAGGAGTTTCAGGTAGAGAAGTGAGACAATCCAATGTGTGTTTTGAAAGATGGCTCTGGCTACGTACAATGTGGAGAACTATTTGTAGAGATCCAAAATACTTGATAAATGTTTGTTGAGAGGACAGGAAGAAGCAGGGCAACCTGTTAAGAAGATGCTGCATTTATCCAAAAGTGAGGTCATAATGGCCTGGATTAAGCTACTTTGCCAAAATTACAGGTGACAGGTAGACCAAGAAGAGTAAGATTAAAAACCTTTAAGTATTTTCATGAACACACCAGCATTAGAGGTGACCAAGCATTGCTCACCTTCCAGAACCCTCTGCACAAACAATCCCCACCTGCTCACTGCCACCTGAATAGACCTTGCATTCTCCTATGCCGTGCTTTGTCTCCCATGGTCTCCCACCTCCCTTCCCAGAGCTCTCTGTTCTTTGAGTCTCTCCAAATCCTGCCCACGTTTCAAGAGCTAGGAAGCGAGTGTGTTGATCTGGAGCATCTCTGCAGCTTCAGCTCTGGCATTCTATGGTTCTTTGTCTTCCTGGACCATTCCTGTCCAGGGACTCTTCCATCTTTGCCGTCTCTTCCTGTGCCAAGATCCACACCCTGCCATGTGTGCTCAACACCTCTAAGTGCATTGTAGACTTTTCACACATTTGTACGTTTTCATTGAATTGTGAGCCATCTTTGGGGCTAGCAGGGATTTATGGCTTGGGCTTTTTGGTGCCTCCCATAATACCTGGCATCATGCCTACTACATTTCTGGTACACACACATACACAGAGACTGATAATATACATACATTTTGACTATTTCCATGTTACAGGGGGAAAAAATCACTCATTATATTGGATCTCCTTTATAAATAAATGGTTTTTAGCTTACTGATCTCTCCAGCCATTTGTGGCCCTATGATTCCATGGAAAGTGATCAATATTCAACACCGATCCTTTAGTATCTCTTTCATCAGGTTATTCCCACTTTCAACTTTCATTAACCCCTGATTCCTGCCTCATCAAGTCCAAATGCCTCTCTCCACCCAATCAACGTCATCCCCCTCCCACCCCAATCGAGGAGACTGATGTGACCATGCTTATGCACACACCACACTACAGCCTCTGCCCAGCATGTCCCCTCCTTCCTTCTCCTTCACCTGGAGTGCATCTCACCAAACTACACACCTTTAAGACCTGCCATAAAATCCATCTTCTCTGGACAAGCCCAGCCACCACTGCTCTTTCTCTTTGAAATCTACAGCACATCAAGTTGTATCACACAATTTACCTTTTGATTGTAACCTGTATTATAGTTCTGTTGTGTGCAATTCTTGCTCTTCCAACTCATGGAAAGTGCTTTCTGACATACCTTCATCTAATGCTTCTTTCATATTCTTGCAGCTCCAAGAATATTGCTTGGTAATGAAAGCTCTCAGTAAGTCCTTCGGTTTAACTGGCCTCCCATTCTCCTACAATGAATTTGCTACATCCAGTCTGAATCTTTACACTTAGAAACGATTGATTCAGGAAGAAAGGAGGGTCAAAATAATGTTTTTCTTTGATGTGTAACTTAATTTGCTTCTCAAGTCCTATTTTTCCCACAACCTGCTTTAAAGTGACTAACAGATGTGAAATCACTGCCTCTGATTGAGGGAATTCACACTGGCTCAGTCTGTGACTCATAATAAGCACCAAGTATCCTACAGCCCTTTCCTGGCTCCAGAGGTCCCAAAGACAGAGAAGCTGCCTGAGCAACATCTGTGAGAGGGAGTGCCCTGATCCTTTCATCTTTGGTCCTGGGGGACTTTGAGAAAAGGACTCTCAAGGAACAAAATGCTATTTTGCTGTCTTTGAGGAACTGCTGCATCTGTGGCATCTTTGTCCTCACTTGGGGCAGGTAGCTCCCAAACTGAGCTCATATTCCCCTTCACACACTTCTCAGGGCTGTGGGACAGAGGTAACCCTGGGGGGCAGCCTGCTTGGCCTCCCAGCTCACAGCTCACTCATTCCCACCTTTTCAGTGTTCCTGGGCCTTGGCCACATCCTGCATGGCTGCCAGCGATTAATAAACCATCAAGCTTTACCACCTCGTTAGTTTTGAGGCTCACCCAGAGAGAGCATGGCTTGTTCCTGCAGGCTCCCAGTTAGGAGATAAGTCCTACAACCCCTATGTGGATAATCAAGGAATTTAAATATAATCACGTTATGACAAGATCACTTTATCTGGTCCAAAATTCCTTATGAGCCATTTTTCAGTTAAAGGCCATTAATCCA
The DNA here is from genome assembly GCA_004027955.1 of Chaetophractus vellerosus. Classification (NCBI taxonomy): domain Eukaryota; kingdom Metazoa; phylum Chordata; class Mammalia; order Cingulata; family Chlamyphoridae; genus Chaetophractus; species Chaetophractus vellerosus. The sequence continues at coordinate 5,201 of PVKH010023304.1, forward strand.
CAGAAACAAACACACTGGCAAAGAAAAAATTTAATTCTTTCCTGTAATGAGGGATATTTCAGGGAGAAAAAGAGAGTATGCAACACATCTGTATTTTAAACTAAGGGGAAGAAGCCACGGCACACATGGCCCCCATTCTCAGGGGCTGCACCCTCCTACTCTCTCAGCCTTGCTGCCCTGCCCACAGAGGCTGAGACGGCACACAGAAGCCCACCCCGTGTGCCAGGACAGGCTCTGCTCCACAGTCCTGAACCTTGCAGCCAACACGGGCATCTGTGGATGGGAGAAAGAGGCCCCACCTTTCCACCTGCTGGCATCACCTTCACGCCTCTGGCTGAGATGAGGTGCCTCTGGGGCCCGTGGCAGCGGCACAGGTGTTCCTTACCAGTAGGGATCATGGGGACCCTCCTTGTCCTGGGACATGCCTAGCATAGGGCCTGACAAGTAAACGGGTTTCCATAAAGAACTGGTGGATTGATGGATGGACTGAAAGAATGAACAAATAAACAAAGTAAGTAAATTATAAACCACTGTATTAGTGGAGTGCTTTTAAAAATGAATTTCTATTGACCAATCATGGGTTATATTTTTTCCTAACATACCTTGTGAACTTTAAGTACTTACATTGACATTTTTTTTTCAACTCATAGGTTTTAGATACCATTATCTAGGCCATTTTTTTAATGTGTTGTTTTCTCTAGTTAAAAAAGCAATACATTCCCACTGTAAAAGAATAAAAGCTGGGCCCGGCTAGATAGCTCAGTGGATAAAGAGCTTGCTGGGAAACCACATGGGAGGCCCTGGGTTCGATTCCCGGGGACCTCTCCTAGCGGGCAGACCGCCTTGAGAATGGAAGCCGCCATGGGCGGGCCGGAGCCGCCGTGGGCAGGGCAAAAAGCTGCCACGGACAGCACGGGCAGGGCAGGTCGCCTGCAAATCGAGCACAGCCAGCCACCCGCGAACTGGAGCCGGCCGTGATGGAAGCAGAAGCCGCCCACAAGCGGGGAAAGCCGCGCCTGCGCAGTGACCAAGTCTCGGCGCGTCACCGCAACGGGGGGGAAGGGGAGATATGTAATAAAATAAATAAATCTTTAAAAAAAAAAAAAAAGCTGCAATTGCACATAAAAATAATAATAAAACACTACAATTACATAGCTAAATCTACATGTAAGGTAAAAGCTTCCCATAATCCAACCCCTGTAGATGTTGGTATATATTCCTCCAGATTATTTTAAATGGCTAGAATAACATCAGATACACATTTAAACCAAGCAGAATGACTAAATAGTTCTGCACCTAATTTTGTTAGGGCAAGTTTTGCAGAAATTGCTTCGTTGGTCCTTATTTCAGTGGTAGGTTCTTACTATTGGAATTCTTGTGCTTCTACACCCCTCTCTGAGATTTGAACTGCTTGACTTGCCTATTTAAAAAGCCCTCGAGGGCAGCCAATGAGGAGCAGTGGCCACAGCGCTCACTACCCCATGGCTGGGGCCTCCACAGGGACCACTGGGTGGCGGGAATGCCAGCAGCCGAGCCACCAGGGTCCTGGGGGACACCATTCCTGCATGTGGCTCAGCCCCAGGGGAGCCACCAAGCTGCTATAGGCTCCAAGGACAAGTACGCACTCTAGTCCATCAAGAAAAGGGGGCAAATCACATCTGGGATGAGAGCGAGAAGGAAAGGAGATGAGTCACGCGGAGGCCCTGGGATGGGAGGACACCCACAAGAAAGACAGAATCTTCCACCCCATCTTGCAAGCAGAAACACTTCACAAATTAAGTAACTGAATAAAGAGTCATAAGTTCTTCTGTTCCCCGAGTAGGAGGCATAGCCTTGTTTTGTTTGTTTGTTTTATTGAGATATAATTCGCGTACCATAATATTCACCCTTTAAAAGTATACAATTAAGTGGTTTTTTAGCGTATTCACAAAGTTGAGCAACCATCACCACTATCTAATTCTGAACATTTTCATCATACCAAAAAGAAACCCCATAGCCTTTAGCAGTCAGTCGCCCAAGAAGACCTTTGTCCCTTGAGTAGTCTGTTAACAGCCAACCCTCCTTAGAACTTTCAGACATTCCACCTTTTTGTAAGACCCTCAAGACTGAGATGGGCCCCAAACCTGCCCCATATGCCTGCAGCCCCAGGCAGCCTTTGCTTTAGCTTAAAGGGAAACTGGGAAAACTTTCAAAAGTGCAGAGGGCCCATCCCTTCCAGAGGATTGCAAGCTCCAATGATCCACTCTGGTCCCGGGCAGAGGAGCATCAGCCTCCTGGCTCTGTGAGCTGCTTCTGCCCCAGAGGCTCAGGCTGTCCCAGGTCTGAGGCACAGGTAGTATAAAGGGGTCACTGAACCAGCTGAGCCAGACCTTAGCTACTCCAGGGCTCTTCTTCAGGTTCCTGGAGCTTGCTAGGGACTCCCATTCTTCCATTTACTGCTCCTTGGACACCAGCCTTCCCAGGTTTCATCCCTTCTAACCCTTCATATCTTCTGAGGACTGTCAGTCTCTAAGCTGTTAGCGGCTGGGAAACAGCTCCAACTTTCAGGTTGCAGTTACCCTCCTGCTCTGAAAACTCAGCCTCCCAATTTTAAGAACACAAATGGGAGCCAGTGTAGGATTAGAAATGACTTTAATTGACTTTAAGGTCTTCCTGTAGAGGAATCAGTAAAATAAATACGTAAATACGTATATATCTTTTAGAGTATAAATGTTCCTGTTTTACAAGATCAACCAAAAACCAAGATAGGGCTCTCTAAGTTCCTTCCAAGGTCTTTTTATTGTTCTATGATGAATAACTATGGGGGGGGGATGTTGTTCCCTAAAGTCCATCTTTAATTTAACTTCTTAGGGTTAATGGAACAAGAAAGTCCAAAGTAAAGGAACAAAATATTTGAACAGAGAAGTTGGATGTCACTTCCGTATGACTATAACATAGAGCTTTAAAAGCAAGGAAGCGACTTGGGATCAGCAGTATTAGGGTCAGGTTTGTTTCCAAAAATGGGTTCCAAGTATTACTAATACCCAAGGATGCTTCTCAGAAAATGTGGTCTGGACTAAAGAGCTTTCATTATCAAGGCATTCTCAGAGCCATTAATAGATTCCCCTGGAATGGAAACTTTGCAGATGGAGGTTAGGCAAAGTTGGCACCGAGCACCTTGAGGGACTAGCAATACACTCTGAGAATGACGAAGGATGATGCTAAAATATCTTCCACTGAGTCAATGCAGAAAGACTATTGGTTTCTCCATATTTCATTTACTGTGGTGAGGAAATTACTAATATTTTATAAAAACCACAATGCATTTGGAAAATGTCCAGAGGTGAAGAGTAAAATCCCCCCCTAGATGAGAAATGGGGAAATGAGGGCTCTATCCCTAGCTATCCCTAGCTGTGTGGCTCAGCAGTGCTTCTCAGATTTAAGGAGCACATGCATCCCCAGGGATCTTGTTACAGTACAGGTTCTGACTCAGGGGGTCTGGGGTGGGCTCTGAGATTCTGCATGTCTAACAAGCACCTAGATGATGCTGGTGCTCGTGGTCTAAGGACCACACTTTGAGTAGCCAAGATTAGAGCACCTCCTCTCACTTCACTGGGCGTGTGTCTTGCCTTCAGATGAAGGAGGTTTGGGGTTGGACTCAAACATCTCTATGGACTCTGCCTGTTAGAAAATCCTACCTTTCTTTGGAGGATATATAAAGTGTCAGGTAGTAACAATCACATGCAGACAGCAAAGTGGTTAGGAGCCGAATTCAAATTCCAGCTCCTTATGTCCACACAAGGTTTATAGCTGCATTATTCATAATAGCCGAAAAGTGGAAACAACCCAAATGTCCATCAACTGATGAATGGATAAATGAAATGTGGTATATCCATGCAATGGGATATTATTCAGCAATGAAAAAGAATGAGGTTCAAACAAGATGGTGGCATAAGAAGCTCAGAGAATGCAGTATACACATACAGTGGAATATTATTCAGCCGTAAAAAGGAATGCAGTTCTGATACATGTGAAAACATGGGTGAAACTTGAAGATATCATGTTGAGTGAAATAAGCCCAGGCACAAAAGGACAAATATTATATGATGTCACTGATGTGAAACAATTAGAATAAGCAAATTCACAGAGTCAGATCTAGAATATAGGTTATCAGAAGATGGGATGGGGATTGGGAATGGGAAGTTAAAGCTAAAAATGTACAGGGTTCCTATTTGGAATGATGTAAATATTTAGGTAATGGATGGTGGTGATGGTAGCACAACATTGTGAACGCAGTTAAAATCACTGAAATATACATATATCTGAATACGATTAAAAGAGGAAATGTTAGATTGTATATATGATAACAAATAAATTTTTTAAAAAGATCCATGGAACTATACTATACAAACTGTGAACCCTAAGTGAAACCATGGATTTTAATTAATGGTACAATTATAAATGTGCTGTCATCAATTGTAACAAATGTTCCATACCAATTCAAGGAGCTGGTGGTGGGGTGGCATATGGGAATTCTGTATTTTATGTATTACATAAAATTATGTATTACATATTGTTCTGTAAATCCACAATGTCTCTAATTAAAAAAAGAAAATAGCTCCTTCACTTACCAAACATGTGACCTTGGACAAGTTAGCTAAATTCTTCTCATTCATAAAATGGAGATGATGTAAGAGCTACCCACGGCTGACTACTTTTAAGACCACCAATCTCCAGCTTCTCTCCACAGGGCCTTCAGAAGCATTTGTTGAAAATACTTCCAGACACTAATACACTGGAAAGTGTGAACAGGAACCATTTAGGCCGAATAATTTATTTATTTACAATTATGACATAATATGCACTATAAAGAAGTAGAGTTTGCAATGAACACTCTTTTTTTATTTTTGGCTACAGAGTTCCAGTTTTCAAACAACCTCATTACTTGAGTTTGAGAGTTTCATCCTTTGAACCAATATTTGCTGAGGTTCTGGGAGCCCTGGGTACTAAAATGATCGGAAACAGCAATTGGGTCTCCACCTGGTTTGGATTCTTTCACAGGTATTTAGCTACTACCCACAACAGCTATGAAAACTGTTACTTACATCAACCTAGTTTAAGTAAAACTCCCTGGGATGGAAACAAAATTGCATTCGGGAAGCTATGCCCCTAAAACAAATATCCTTTTGTGTGATGCAAAGGAAATATCACTTATACTACGGATAGCAAGACAAGCAGTGGTAGGAGTAGCAGAAAACCAAATACCTTTAAACAGGATCTCTTCCCACGGGGAAGTTCTCTTTTACCGGTCTTTGCCCTGGTGATTCTAATTTCCTACACCAAAACCTCAAGCAGAACTTTCCGAAGTCAGCAATCTGGACAAAAGAGTCTTTACTTGGGGAGGCGCTGAATTGACCATTGTTCTGAACTTAATTGCCGTGGCCCTTCTTTGTTCTAAGTGAGAGGAGCGTCAGTCCGTCTGGGAGCCCAGGGACCCTGGGGGGCCAGCACTGCAGAGCCTGCTGCTCAGCCTCACTTGCAGGGGGCACAGGGGACCCAGGAAAGCGTGAGGGCTGGTTTCCACCCATAACAACCGTGCAGCCTTTGAGGAGAAGGTTTAGCGCAGCGTGTGCTCACGCTCCTCCCACTCGTGGGACCGGGCAGCCTGCCAGGGGTGGCACCCTCCCCTTCTCTAATCACCCCCTCAAAAGAGGAGGCACCCTCTGCACTTTTATCTTATGACAGAAAGGCATTAGCATTTGCTGGAATACCCCACAGCCACCTGTGAATACTCGTGGGCAGGGAAGGTATAGCAGGCCACCCACATCTGACAGGTCACCTCTCTGATCGGCTGCAAGCAAAGACACCATGGGAAACTGCCACTGGCTCAGGGTGTAGCTGCCGCCAACCTCAACCCTCTTGGTTACAACTGCTAAACGCCTCTCATGGGCCAGGCTCTTTACCCGTTAATTCCTGTCCGAGGATATCAAGGCCCAGAGGACGTCCATACCTTGCCCAAAGTTCCAGAGCTGAGGGGTGAGCAGGAATCTGCACCAAGCCCTGCTAACTTTGTCCAGTTTGCTGCCCTCTGTAACCAGGGTGTTTTTCTTATTTTATTCACCAAGGAACATACAAAGACATTGAGTGGATCCACTATCTGTACAGATCACTGAGCACCATCCCAGCTAAAACTCATAGAATAATACATTTGTAAATATTTTAATGATACGTAATTATAGAGCCATATAGGTTCTAGAGAGCACAATGACATGAGAAAGCCCCACTGGCAACAGGGAAGATCCTAGAGTGCATTCTGTGCCACCCCTTGCCCATTCGCAAGTATTGGAGATTGAATCATGCCCCCCACAAAAGGCATGTTCAGGTCCCTACCCTTGGTCCTATGGGAGTGAACCCATTTGTAAATAGGACCTTTGAAGATGTTATAAGTTAGGGTGGGCTATTCGAATGAGCATGGACCTTAATCCAACAGGGCTAAAGTCCTTATAAGCAGAGGAAGTTAGATGTGGAAAAAGAATCACAAGAGAAGCTGGAAGTTAATGGAACCAGAAGAGAAAGGGGAAGGTGCCACCAAGTGCACGGCCATGTGATGGAAAAGCCAAGGAACTCCAAAGATTGATGGCCAGACAGAAGATACTGACCCTAGGAGGAGGCAAGCCTTCTAGCCTCGGAAACCATGAGTCAATAAATTCCAATTGTTAAGCCAACCCATTGCATGGTATTTGTTTTAGTAGCTAGGAAAGGAAGACACAATGCAAATCTCTGCCCCAGAAACCTCTCACCAAAGCTCTCCTAATAGTCACTACAAGAACAATAAAATCCTTGGCTACTTCTGAGTGAATTCAGTTCCCTGGCATCGTGCCTGAGGAACATGAGGCCAGGGAGATTGTGGGACATTCGTTCATATCACTAATATTTATTGGCCACCTACTAAGTGCCAGGCACTTGAGAGCATCAAAGAGACAATGGTTAAGCAAAAAGGTGCAGTCTGTATTCAGTGGCACAACAACAACCCCATCTAGGGGTCTCCTGACTTTAAAAGAATAGAGTACCTACACCTGCGGCAAGACGGTTCCAGCCACCTGCCTCATGGGATCTAAGTCCCCTCTCAATCAGAAGCAGAGTGGGCATCACCATCCCCAAAGCCTCAAGATAGAGGAACGAACAAACATAAGGGGGGGGGGCTGTAACTATGGACTAAAGTAGACTTATTATTACTCTGGTAATGGAAGAGCTTGTATCATCAACATAAAGGCCCTGGTCACCAGAGGTTCTGAGAGGAGGAGAGGGAACAATAGGTGTAACATGGGGCACTTTTGAGACATTGGAATTGTTCTGCATGATATGGCAATGATGGATACAGGCCATTATAAATTTTGCCAAAACCGATAAAATCGTGCCGTGCAAAGTATAAAACATAATGTAAACCATAGACCATGGTTAGTAGCAATGCTCCAATACGTGTTCATCAATTTAAACATATGTACTATACTAATGAAAGACGTTGTTAATGGGAGAAAGTGGGGGAGGCGGTGAGGGAGGGGTATATGGGAATCCCTTATATTTTTGATGTAACATTTACATAATCTAAAGCTCCTTTAAAAATAAAGAAAAAAAAGAGTATGCTAACTGCTGCCCATGTTATTGCACCCCACTTTCTGAGTCTGGCAGTGGCTGGGATCCAGAGGGACAAGGCAGCACAGACATGGCCCCTGCCTCGGGATACCCTCTTCTCCTACACTTTGGAATTTTTGCCAGCGCTCCACAACAGAATTCCCTCACAAACCAGTTTCCTAAACTTTTACGTTAGCCTCTTGACAAAGAACAGGAACTAGTTTTCCAAAGACTCCTTCCCACACATATGCATTCCATAATTACATAGATCAGGACACAAGGGGAAATATGCATGAAAATGGCTTGATTTGTGGAAATAATAATGCTTATTCTGGCTTAGCCACAGAGAGTGCAAACTTCCCCCACAGACCCACTGCCTCCCCCTTAACCCTCCAACAACTTCCCTCAGGGCTTGCTAAAGCCCACAACTCTGGAACAACTTGAACCCCCTTAAAACCCGGTCAGAGCACCAACCGGTTTAGTCTGATGATTGGACCAAAAGCAGTGAGGCCTTGCAATCCCTTGTTAAGCCTGACATTCCTGCCAAGTTATTTTCATGCCAACACCAGCTGCCTCTTGGTTGGGTGATAGCTGAGAATGAAGGTTTGATTTCTGGGAGCTTAAGGAGCAGTTTGGCCTTCAAGTCCTAAACACGGCTTTGTGGATGCTCCCACTCCCAACGGACAGGCTGTGAAGGACCGAGGGGAACTCGGCCTGTGGCTGTTCGTGGGCTTGAGCGAAGGGACAAAAGCGCAGGGCCTCTAGCCTGCACTGGGCAGGTTAGCTGCCCACCCTGCCATCGCCGGGCTCCACCATCCAGGCTGAAAAGGTCCGGGGTCTGAGTGTGGTTTGCACATGCCCTTTAATATGTGCCCAACTCCACACAAGCCAAACTGAGGAAACTGACTCCTTCAGGTGCCTGAAGAAAGAGTAAACCATTATCACCCAACCCCCAGGGAGCCCATGTTCACTCCCTGTGTACAACTCTGTACCTGGTGCCAGGTGGGGGCTGGCGTTGGGGACTGGGCGGATGTAAACGTTGGAAAATTTCACCCCATTTCTCAGGAGGCAT
>PVKH010023305.1:0-13888 GCA_004027955.1 Chaetophractus vellerosus
CACTGTGGTCAGAGAAATTACTTTGTATAATTTCAATCTTTCTGAATTCATTGAGAATTTTTCTGTGGTCTAGCATGTGGTCTATCTTGGAGAATGAGCCATGTGTACTCAAGAAGAAAATATATCCCACTATATTTGGGTGTAGTGTTCTGTATATGTCTATTAGGTCCAGATCCTCTAATGTATTATTCAAAGTCTTTGTTTCTTCATTGATTCTCTGTCAAGATGTTCTGTCTAATAGTGATAATGGTGTATTAAAGTCCCCCGCTATAATTGTAGAGGCATCTATTTCTTAGTTTTTCCAGTGTTTGCCTCATGTATCTTGAGGGGCCCTGGTTAGGTGCATAAATGTTTATGGTAGTTCTTTCTTCTTGAAAGAGTAGCCCTTTTACTAATATATCATGTCTGTCTTTTTCTCTTACAATAGTTTTAGATTTAAAGTCTATTGTCTGATATTAGTATAGCTAACCCCACCCTTTTTTTGGTTATTGTTTGCTTGTAAGGTTGTTTTCCAGTCATTCACTGTCAGCCTCCTTGAATCCCTGAGTCAAAGGTGAGTTTCTTATAGACAGCATTTAGATGGGTCATATTTCCTTATCCATTCTGCCAATCTGTGTCTCTTGACTGGTGAGTTTAATCTGTTAACATTTAGTGTTACATTGTTTGGGGTGCACTGTGCTTCCTGGACATGTATGTTCATATCCCTCAGTAGGGTTGGGAAGTTTTCAGCCATTATTTCCTCCAACACTCCTTCTGTCCCCTTTCCCTTCTCTTCTCCCTTGGGGAATGCCTATAATGCATATGTTTGTGTGTTTTGCATTGTCGTTCAAATCCCTATGTCTCTAATGGATTTTTTCCATCTTTTTATCTATCTGTTCTACTATCCGATTTCAGATGTACTGTCTTCCACATCGCTAATTCTTTCCTCTGCCTGTTCAAGTCTGCTGCTATGTGCTTCCAGTGTCTTTTTGATTTCTTCTAGGTTTTTTATTTAGTTGTTGTTTTTGTGTTTGTGTTAAGTTTTCTTTTTCACACTTTGTTCCCCTTACTCTATTTCCTTGCTGTTGTCTATGTTCCCCTGAAATAAAAAGATTAGGGCCAGATAAAGTGAAAGAGGTAAGAAAAGAAAAAGGATAATAGTAATAATAATAGCAAAATTTAGAAGAGGAACCATATAAGACCTAAGAAAATGAATAATTAACTCGTGTAAGCAGTGTAGAATCATAGGAACAAAAAAGTGGAGTACCAACAATGAAATGGGAAACTGAATAGAGAAAAATATATAGAATGAATTAAAAGGCCAGAATGATGAGGAGAGAGGGAAAGAGAAAAGGAAAGGCAAAAAGAAAAAAGTTAATAAAAGAAAGACAGACAAGATAGAAATAAAAACCAGAAAAATTGAGGACTAAACAAAGAGAGGTGGAATGTAAGAACAACAACAGAAAGTTGAAGATAGAAAGGTGAAGGAAGGAAAAGTGATAGTGTTGGTAGACAAAATCCTTATACACAAAAAAGGAGAAATCAAGGAAGAGGAATCATTGCAAACAAAAAATAAACCAGCAGCACCTAAGTAAAAAAAGGAGGCAAAGGAGAAAGAGGAAAGAAAAATGAAAACAAACACACAAAAAAACCAAACAACCACGCAAGCAAGCAATCAAAAAAAAAAAAGAAAAAAAAAAAGGAAAAAAAAAAAAGCCTTCCCTCTTAGGCCCCTGGGGATCTTCTAAGCCTGTCAGTGTTCCTCAATCAATTGCTCTGCAGCCTGCCCTCTTTAAGTTTTGAAGCAGGTTTTAGCAAGTAAACTCGGTTAAATTTTTTAAAAGTAATTCTTTTTTTTATTAAAATAAGAGACCCAATTGAAGCTAATACAAAAATAATGCCTATGTCTTCCCTGTCCTAAAGTATTAGTTGGATATCTGATATCCTGGTGGATCAGTACTCTAAGAGGAGCCAGGTTTCGAACTAGGGCCCTCGTATAGTCAAGACGGAAACTCCTCCACTGAGCTAAACTTTCTCATTTGGTCAGTTAACTCTTCAGAAAGCTATCCATTTACTTTTTCTTGGGCAGATTTGACTTTTTGAAGTTGAGTCGATTCCTGCTGATTAGGAGCCTGTCTGTCCCTGCCCCTTTTCTATTCTTATTGCTTTCTCTCCCAGGGTGGAAGGACACAATAGCCTGTGTGAGCGGATCAGCCCTCAGCTCTCCTGGTCAGGTTGAGCTCCTTTCTGAAATTCAAATGGGACCCTGGTGACAGAACTCACCACAGAAAAATGACTCTCAACCCTCTTTCACACCAACCCCTCCTCCCAGGAGACCTTAAATAGGCTCTTGGAAGCTTATTAAGTGCTTCCTACTGCCTACCTCCCTTACGGGTGTTGGAATTTTGATAGTTTTCAGCACTGGACTAGTCAATTGCCTGACTCTGCCCTCTCCCAGGCCAAGTTTCTCTATCCCTGGGTGGTTAGGTAAATCAGGCTTCCTGAACAGGTTCACCTTTTCCCTCTTCCTGGTGCCACCTTGTGCTGGCTGGTAATGCTCCCCAAATCTCAAAGGGGGTCGAGGCAACCAAACTCATAGAAAAGAACCCTTCTCCATCCTTTGCCAAAATCCTCCCACTCCTGGAGAATGCTCCCTCCTGCTCGTTGGCCAGTGGGAGTTGGGGCTCACTGTGGCTTTTTGCCTTGAGGGTGGGGCTTAGCCATCTGCCGTTTCCAGCCATAGGGGATAGAAACTCACTGTTTTACCTTGAGCTCTTTATCTCTTTGTCCGGCTCCCTCCAGATCAATGCCCTGAAGCCTGTTCTGTGGGTTACCAAAACAACTTACTCAGGAAGGATCTTGCCCCCTCAGCCATTTTTTGCAAGAAAGCTGGTGAGTGCCCACTTAAACTGATACCATCTTGCTGCCTTTCCTCATATTCAGAAGCACAATGTCTTTAAGTCTCCACTGCCTGTGCCTCTGTCTGGGGAAGGTTGAAACAATGGCTACTACCACTTTTGTCCAGTTGGGTTGAGACAACATCTTCTGCTGCCTTTGTCCAGGGAAGGCTGTAACAAAAGCTGCCCTCAGAGTGGCACTCCTAGAGATCCAAATTCGCTGCTCAAACACCGTGATGCTGTGACTAGTGATTTGCTGTGCCCATCCCTGTTCTTGGGGAAGAGGCTTTTTATGTCCTTTTGTCATCAGTGAGCAATCCAGAGTCTGGACTCCATGGCAGCCTACTGTGAGAGTGGGGGATGGTTGCCAGTATCCGCTATATGGAGAGATCAATCTACTGTTCTTTACCATTCTTATCACCCTCTTTCTCTTGCTTTTCCCTGGATGCTGTACAGTGTTCTACTGGCCTCCAGAGTTTCAAAATAGTTGTTTCAGACAGTTACTGCCTGTTTAATAGTTGTTTTGGTGGAAGGACTAAGTCCTGGAGCTCCATACTCTACCATCTTCCCACAATCCTCCAGAGAGCATATAATTTAACACTTTGATTTATAGGAAACTGATAATCAGGCTGCGTTGGATTGATTATTGGCTCCACCACTTTCGCGAGAAAGTTTCTCAATTGTTTTGGCCTCAGTTTTCTCACCTGTAAAATGGGAATAAAAGTACTACCTATGTCATAAGTCTATGGTGAAGATTAAATGAGATAATTAATTTATAATGATTATTACATGCCTATCACACAGTAAGAGATCTATATTTTATAATCATTATTGTTCTTAGCGGCTGAGTGAATGTCCTGACTCTCAGTTCAGTGTGTTTTCCTTTAGACATAATTAAGAATTATAAAGCTTTTTTCAGAGTTAGCTGCCACTACTTTCTCTCCTTATCTTTTTTTTGTCTAGAGATAATTACATGATTGTATTTTTCTCTTTTCTGGCTAAAGACACTCTCAACATTTAACCATTATTACAATTGTGAGGACTTCCTGGATAGAAAATGCAAACTTAAAATCTAACCATTCCTTGTAGTTATTTATGACACTTTCAGATTCTTTAAAGTTGAGTGATCTAAACAGAAGCAGATGAGTTTTTTTCCCTGGCATAAGTGGATAAGCCCCACCCTGGCCTGGGCTGGGCTTAAAAGCAAAGGAAAAGTCCCTGGACAATCAGAGAGAAATTATTCACACATCTTTATGTCGATACATTTCAGTTCGAACTGCTCTCCTTGGCCTGACTTTTGCTGTAAGGAAAATGATGTTGATCATTTGAACTGGCAAGACATCAGTGGGACACCAGCTGATACACTGAGGTGAGTGTGACACTCATTTAAAAGGGTCTGATAACTCAAACCTTTCCCTTTGGTTTTCTCCAGAAATGCTACATGCACATTTTTTATATAATGCTTTATTTTGTTGGGAATTCTTTTCTTTTTTCCATAATCATCTGTCAGATGAAAATGTAGCACTGTTTATTTCTTTTTGGAGTGAGTTATTTCTTAAACTTTATACCATCCCACCATCTCATCTGGAATGAGATAAGGTGCCAGTAGTGTTTTTTATCTGATTAATAATTAAATTCCACAAATTATATTGAATATCTACCATGTACCACACACCACTTGAAATGCTGAGGCTTCAATGAGAAACAAGAGAAGCTCCACTCTCAAGGAGCTCCTGTGTGCGGAGAAGCCACCTGGTAAATTGTCAAATGCCATTCTATGTGACAGGTAATATACAGAAGAACAAATGACATGTAGTGTGGGAAGGAGGGACTGATTGATTGATTGACTCCATCTAGGAGTTCAGGGAGGGCATCTCAGAGAAGGTCAGCCTTGGGATGAGTCTGGAAGGAAGGCTTAATTTCTCAGGAATCTGGGAAACAGGACATTCTAGGCAGAGTGAACCACAAGTACAAAGGCATGAAGATGTGTAATAACATGGCTTTTTTGGGAAAATGAGTTGTTCCATCTGGCTGAAGTGCTCAGGAACTGAGGCAGAAGCCAGAGAATGGCCTTATAGCCATATAAACTCATGATATTTTTTTCCTTGAGGATACACTTGGCAGCTGGTGTACTTTTCATCTTACATAGCAGATTATAGACAAAAGGCAAAACTCATTGTAATGACACATCTTAAAAATATCAACTGGGGTTGATGAAGTAATTATGAGGGGCCAAAAAATAACCCTTCCCCTCACCTCCACCCCAAAATCCAGAATCTGTTTAGTGTAACTGGAAAAAGAACTATTGAAAAGAGACAGGAAGCAGATGAACTCTTGGTGATGGCAATTTCGTCTGTCTCCCTAGCCTTTCTGCATTAACTTGGGGATGATGTGGGCCGGGGCCCTGTGGATGTTCCTTCTACTCTGTGAATTCAGCCTGGCAGGTAGGACAGCCCGGATCCTTTCATGGGTTATGGGGTTCTTATTCTATTCTTTGGACAAGAATTGTTAACTTCAGATTAAAGGGAAACCTGGAGCATGGACACCCATAGGGGGACAACAGGGAATTTATGAACCTCCTGAATTTGTGTGTATGTGTGTGTGCACGTTTATGTATACTTGTGCATGTGTTTGTTGGTGAGATGGCCTATTATATTTTTGAAGGCAGATATGATTCCCACAAAAGGTTGAGATCCACTGTTTCAGAGTAATGATATTTTCTTATCTTGATAGTTTTTGTGTTAAGAGCTGTGGCTCTGGTGACTCAGAGAGAATGAGACTATCTCCCTGTTCTCTGTCCTGCAATTGCAGAAGCCTGATAGACAATAGAGGCAGGTAGGCCTGTGTCTCCCCTCCCATCTAGCCTCTCCTAGCCAGCTCAGAAACAATTGCTCCCACTTATTTGATCTAAATTTCTAATTCTGTGCATAGTAGCTTCCATCAATTTACCCTTTCCCTTAACTTTTCTTTTTCTATCTTCTCTGTCTTCTCTTATCACCTTTTAAAAAGATTTATTTATTTATTTATCTGCCCCCCTTGCCACTTGTGCTCACTGTCTGCTTTCTGTGTCCATTTGCTGCATGTTTTCCTCTGTGTCTGCTAGTCTTCTTTTTGTTGCGTCATCTTGCTGCGCCAGCTCTCCACGGGCGTGGGCTGTCAGCTCTCCGTGGGCGTGGGCCAGCTTGCCCTCACCAGGAGGCCCCGGGAACCGAACTTAGGGCCTCTCATAGGTAGACAGGAACCCGACCACTTGAACCACCTCTGCTTCCCTTTTATCACTTTTTATATATATTATCTCCTACGTGACTGACTTCAGTATCTACTTTACTTCCCATCTGGAATATTCTTCCCTTGTTCTCTCCTCAGCTTTGCTCTTCCTCAATTTCAAGGGATTGTTCAAAACACTAACTTGGCAACAGCTCCAAAGTGATATGAGCCTAGAGGGAAGATAGGAAGTTGAGAATATCTTTTTAATTTTGAAAATGTTTCTCTTGCATATAGGAACATCTCTGATAAACAAGAACAGAGAAGTACTGTACATTCTCCCATTCTTTCTTAGAAGAAGTTAGTAAATATTTCTCCTTATTTCTAGAAATAGAGGAAATAATTAGTTTTATAAATAGGAGAAAATTCATATAGATGTAAGGGAAGGATAGATGGAAGAGAGTAGCAAACCTAACTTCAGTTGTCCATTTTTTTAAATAAAAATTTTGTTTTTGAATAATTTTAGATTTACAGAAAAGTTGCAAGGATAGAACAGAGAGATTCCATATCCTCACCCAGTTTCCTCCATTGTTAACATCTTATAGTACCATGGTATATTAGTTAAAACTAAGAAACCGGTATTGGTACATTACTAGTAACTAAAGTCCAGGCTTTGTTTGGATTTCACCAGTTTTTTCATTAATCTTTTCTTTCTTTCCAGGATCCAGTCCAGGGTGCCATATTGCATTTAGCTGTCATGTCTCCCCCAGTCTCCTTTGGTCTGAGAAAAGACAGTTTCTCAGTCTTTCCTTGACTTTCACGACCTTGACTGTCTTGAGGAGCACTGGCCAGGTATACTGTAGAATGCCCAGACAATCCAGGTTTGTCTGATATTTTTTGTGTGATTAGATTGAGGTTATGGGTTTTTGGAAAAACCCATTTGGTGAAATGCCCAATTTTTAAAAATAGTCTTCTGATGGAGAATTGATATTCTGATTAGAAATAAGTTAAAGAAGAGTTAATTAAAATAGGCACACTGGTTGCCAACATGCAGAAAGGTGGGACAATAGCAGTTATATAAAGCCAAGACAGTTCAGAGGCAACAAGTCACACCGGGTAACTGAGCTTTAAAATAGTAACAATAAGTAGGCAAGAAAGGAGAAGTGAAACTTAATAGTGTTTGTTGATTTCATTAATTTTTATTCTAGTTCTTCCCCAACCTCCCAATTCCCTAGTTTCTTGATAAAACAAATATAAATTGACCTAAAAGACATATGCAATATTAGAATGTTGTGGGGACAAAGGATAATCATTTGGAAAGCTGCTGTTAAAATTAATTCCTCTCCAATTCTTAGAATCCTGGGTTTTCAGAACTAGCTATCTGTTTTTAAATATTAGTCAGGGAAACTTGTTTATGCTGCAATAACTAACAAGCCTGAAAACAACAAACTCTACATGTTCATCACAGATCAGCAGGGGTTCTGCTCATAATAGTCACTCAGGATGATGGAGGGTTTACCATCCTGTGATACCACTATCTCAACATTGGGTTTCAGGTGAGCAGTAGCAGGGGAAGAGAGAAAGGAGAATCACGTACCAGCTCATGTCAATGGGCAAGGCAAATCACATGGCCATGCCTAAGTTAAGGGGGAAAGAAAATAAAATTTTCTCATATGTCTGGAAAGGGGAGAGATTGACGAGCACTGGAAATATTGACGAGCATTCATTTTAAGTACCACAAATCTATTCTGTAACACCAGTATTAAGTGGTGTCTGCAAGAATACCCTTCTCTCCTGCCTTATGCCAAGGAGTACTTCTAAGACACTTAAGAGCAAAACAAGTGTAGCCTCATAAAAACAGCCCAGGTGAGTGGAAAATCATTTATAGAGCCACTTTTTCTTCTCCTGATCCCTACTAACAATTATGACTCTGGAATGCAGATATTTTACTCCCTGGTTTATGGCTTTCAAAATCCGTTAACCAAATAGTCTGAAGGAGCTAAGGAGAGATATTCACAGAAGAACAGAAGACCAGGATTCACTGAAGTCTGATAGGCAGGATATTTAGATCCATCGGTCCTACATTGTTTTGTTTTGTTTTTCTTTTTTTCTTTTTTTTTTTTTTTTTTGCTTTCTGGCTTTGTATTCAACCAGTGCAAGTTAGAGTGAAAATGAAGAATAAAATCAAATTGGTATTAATAGAAAGCCATAATGAGAATAGTACAAGAACAAAGAATAATCTGGGGTGACCAGGATAGGCTTCTTATTTCTTTGTGCTCCAGCAAAGGATCAACATTGAAATCCTGCTAAGAGTTAATATGACTATTGGGTATTAGTGAAATGGAGATTGGGAACCCGCTACGATGTATGAGTATTTGTAAGAAATGAGACCCAATGACTAATAACAGACCCCCACATACACACACTTCACATATAGACAAAACCTGTGTTATCTCTGAGCCATTGAGATAGGGTCTGAGTTGGTCCGTGAGTCACTAATCCTGGGGCTTTGTTGGTTGACCCTCAATTCACCTTCTTGTAGGATTTTGCATGTTCCCACTGGCAGCTGTAAATTATAATATTCTGTTAACATTATGCTGACGGACCCAGGAATCCCTGGAGAGGGGTTCAAGCTGTGTGGACTCTTAAAGGAATGTGTTAATGATCCAGCTTCTAATCTGCACATAATATGCAGTATTATTTAGCTTGAGTCCAGATAAAGTTGGCCTTTTTAAGCTTTTGGATGTAGAGATCATAACTCCAAGCTTTGTCATGCTTTGTAGTGTGCAAGTAGTAAAAATAGAAAGTTTGTATGTCTTAACTGCTGAACAATGGGTGCCACAGATGTCCAGTTCATGCCCAGGGCCTAGAGGAAGCAGCTTCTCTGGAAAGAGCTGAAAATTGTTGATACCAGTATGGAGGTACCTAGCTCTCCCTCACTCTTACTTTTCATCCTCAGTGGCTTCTTATCTTTGTGGACAATGCTCATTTCATATACCAAATATATGAATGTATATATAAACACACATTTAGACCCCTTTTAAAAGTCAGAAAATCCCCAAGCCTAAACAAAACTATGAATGCCACCCATTCCAGAACTCTTTACCCCTGTCTTCCTGTTAAAAGATAATACCTCTGAGAGGGTTGAAATGTATACAGTATTATTCAAATGTGCAGAGAAAATATAATATCCTTATTTTACGTAGTCAAGCTAATCAATTTCACTACTGGCAAGCAAGTCTGGGATGAGAATGGGGAAGGGATAGATAACATGGAAATTTGTACCTTAACATTGCCTCAATTTCTTCTGGTTTACAGTGTCTTTTGGATAATTCAGTCTCTTTAGGGTAAATGCTCACTGTTCCAGTATTTCCACCTTTCCTCTTGCTCTTCCTTAAGATGGTGTCTAGGTGTATGAGCAGGTTTTATGCAATTTCAGCCTTGGGCAAGGATTCTGGGAACCACGTGAATAAATCTGTTTTAATTTGCCAAAGGGTTGCTGATGTGAAGTACCAGAAATCTGTTGGCTTTTATGAAAGGGGGATTTATTTTGGGTGAAAGCTTATAGTTCCAAGGCCATGAAATGTCCAAATCAAGGCATCAGCAGAGATGTTTTCTCACCAAGTCAGCTACTATTGATCCGAGTATGTTGCCGTGTGGTGAAGCAAGATGGCCGCTGACCTCTGAGAGGTGTCAGCCTTCCCCTCTGGCTCACGGTCTCCTCTTGAGTTGCTCTGTGGGCCCAGCTTCTTGGGGATCCATGCTTAAGTGATCCTGTAGTCCTCTGTCACCTGGCATAGAGATGGTCTCTTAGGGCTTCTATCCTTGCAGCTCAGATGTGGGCAAAAGTGGAATCTTCTCACACATGACACTTCCCTTTTTCCTCTTTCTGTCCGTCTGTGTGAGTCCATTCATATCAGACTCATCAAGGGGGTGGGGACTCAACCTGAGTCACATCTCACTAACATAGTCCAATAAAAAGCCCTACAGCAATCTTAATAGATCATCTAATCAAAGGCCTCTCAGCTGAATTTAATGCAATCAAAGGGTATCACACCCATAGGAATAGATTAGTTTACAAACATAATCTTTCTCCTTTGGGGATTCATAAAATAATCTCAAACTGCCACACCCTCTGAGTCTTCCCTGGACAGTCTAATGTGGTCTGGTACCTATTCTACCATTTGCTGTGGGACAGCTGGCTTTGCCTAGGCTTTGGAACATCTGGCATCTACTCCTCAAGTTCATACCCAGTTTGTCCTGATTCAAGGCCTTGACCAGTCTCACAGATCCATCACCCCACCACCACCCTGGAGCACAGTGGAATTTCTCAATCCCTGCATGCTTACACACTCACCTGTATGGAACCAGGAAAAGCTGCACAGGCTTACCCAGCCAGCCTCTACCCTCTGCCAGTGCAGCATTAGGACTTCTGTGCCATGCTAGCATTGGTGCTGAGTAGAACATGAGGCTTCCTCTGGACTGGCCACCAGCCTACATGATCTTGGCTCATCAGACCCAGCTGCATGCTTGTATTACTCTGTTCAGAACACTGGCATCTGATTCGTTTGCACTACCTTCCTTTCATTTCTCCTTCCCAAATTTTACTTGTTAGAAGTGAAGGGCATTTTCCTACTTCTTGTCTGGTAGGGATTTATTCCTAGGAAGACTAGGGCTTTGCATTGATATGTAAAGGTAATTTAAGAAGCTTAGAAATTGATTTTCTTTCTTAAAAATGCCTGTGTTTTCAGACTATTGTCTTGTCAAAGACCCAAAAAGAAGTTACATTTAAAGTAGCTATTGATAATGCAGGCCTTTCTTCTGACATTTTACCATTTAGTTTTTGTAAGTTTTATACCTTTTTTGTCCCTAAATTCTTCCATTACTGCATGCTTTCATATTTATTCGATTTTTGTAGTGAACCATTTTGATTCCCTTCTCATTTCCTTTTGTGTATATTTTTTCAGATATTTTCTTTGTGTCTTGTTAAATTTGTGAAGTTTTCTGTCATTATTCCTTTGAATGTTCCTGCTGACCCTTTCTCTCTTTCTTCTCCTTCTGGTACTCCCACAATGTGTATATCAATGTGCTTGATGGTTTCCCACAGTTCTCTTAGGCTCTGTTCAATTTTTTTTCATTATTTTTTCTTCCTGCTCCTCAAACTGAATAATTTCAATTGTTTTAGTTTTTGAGTTCACTGATTCTTTCTTCAGACAGCTCTAATTTGCTGTTGAAATCCTCTAAGAAATTTTTTATTTCAGTTATTGTGGTCTTGTACTCTTGATTCCTTTTTATATCTGTCTCTTCATTGAGGTTATCGTTTTGCTTTATCATTTTCCTGATATCTTTTAGTTCTTTCTCCATATTTTCCTTCAACTCTTTGAACATTTTGAAGATCAGCTTTTAAAAGTCTTTCTCTGGTATGTCAGTAGTCTGGTTTTCATCATTGATGGTTTTTGAAATTTTATCTTGTTCTTTTGAGTGGGCCATCGTTTCCCATTTCTTTGTTTGTCTTTTAATCTTTTGTTTCATGCTGTATATTTTAATATTTTAATGTGTTAATTCTGGAATTTAGTCCCTGAGCTGTCTGTTCCTTAAGTTGTTATCCAGCTAGTGATATGTTAGAGATTCCCATGAATGCCAGAAACTCACACACAAACAGATGCAAAAAAAAAAACAAAACACCTCCTTTCACCATATTTTAAAATTGGTTCTATGATGGCTAGTACTCTCCTTTAGAGTTTAGTCTTCCTATCAGAAAGATCAGCCTGAGGTGAAAGTGTGGGGTCCTCTCTCTTTTCTGAGAATGTGTCCTGTCCTGGGCATGCCCTCACAGCCTTAGGAATTCCCCTTTATAAGAATCAGAATGCCCCTTCTGTGTACTCTATTGTATGTCTTGACATTGGTAATACTTTGCCCTGGGCTACTTCAATTTAATTGTTTCTTACACTACTTTAGCAAGCTGTTTCTGCCTGTAAGGCAAGTTCTGGAACAACAAGCCAGAAACAATTGTCTTAGTTCAATCTTTCAGGCTGGCCCCCAATAGATTGGCCCTAAGATACACTCATCCCAGCATGTACATAGGGGTTATTCCCTCTGGAACAAGGCCAGGCACCCATATTAAGAGCATGAGGCTGGCTCCATCCCATGCCAGGGAGGGGGTAAAGGGGGTAAAGAAAATTTTAAGCTGAATTTTCTTGATTTCTTGCTCACCCTGTTATTGCAACACTCTAACTCTTTTTTGTAGTTCTGAAGAAGATGGGTCTGCCAGTTTTTGCTAGTTATTCAAAGATTTTATGGGAAAACAGAACCCTGGAGTATCTAACACCACCATCTTGGTTGACCAGAGTCCTAGTTCATTTATTTCTGTATGTGTGCATATATATCATCAATAAGCTATAAGAACATAAAAACATGAATTACTACGTCAGCAATGATACTGAAAGCACCAAGCCATTTTTTTCATTCAAAATGTCAGTTCAGGCTTAATTTGTTAGAGTTAAGTGAAGAAGAACCTGGCAATACAGAGGTAAAATCGTATAGGAATTTATTTTAGGTTTAGTCAGTTCTCTAATGGCTTCACATTTTGGTCTTCTTTGAAGTTGAGAAAGTGAAGAAATGTCTGATATTCCATACTGATAGTGTACACCTTCATTTTGATGATTCATTTAATTACATGATTAATTTTCAGAAATCATCCAACTTCATTTTTATCAGACTTGGGACTGTTCCTACTCACACATTATTACAGAGTTAATAGTCAAGCCCTACTGAAGACAACATTGAACTGGACCCAGCTCACCACTTAACAAGTGTTCCAGGACCATTCTTTTTTCTGCAAGTCATGTCTAGCTTGTAAATTTCTTGAGATTTGAATACCTGATTTTTTTTAAATTTTTATTTTTAAATACTTTAAAACGTACAGGGCAGTTATTTTAAAAACTAGTATAAACTCAACACAGAGAACTCCAACATATCTCTACCCCCCGCCACTACCACCAGATACCCAGATCCACCAATTTTTAACATTTTGCCACATTTGCCATCTTTCTCTGTGTGTGTGTGTGTCTCTCTCACCATTTTCTGAACACTTGAATGTAGGTGGTAGTTTTAATTTCCTAGGCTGACTAAGCAAATACCACAAATGGGTCAGTAATTTATTTGCTCATGGTTTTGAGGCTGGGAACATGTCCAAATCAAGGCCATGCTTTCTCTCCAAAGGCTTTGGCATTCTGGGGCTTGCTGCAGGTGATCCTTGGTTCATCTATCACATGGCAAGGCACATGGTGGCATCTCTTGGTCTCTTCCTTCTCTTCCAGGCTCACATTACTTCCTGTAGCTTTTACTTTTTGTGTCTGAATTTCATTCTCTTATAAAGGACTCCAGTAATAGGGCTAAGACCCATTCTGATTGAGGTGGGCTATACCTTAATTGAAGTAACTTCATCAAAAGGCCTTACTTACATTGGGTTCACACCCACAATAATGGATTAACTTTAAGAACATGTTTTTCTGGGGTATATACAGTTCCAAACATCACAGTTTTATATATCATGCCCCTCGAACACTTAATACTGTCAGTTACATTTCCTAAGAACAAGGATATTCATTATTTAACCACCTTATGTGAAGTTATCAAGTACAGAAAATTTAACATAGATATAAAGCTTAGGGAACCAGCTGTGGCTCAGTTGGTAGGGCTCTGGTTTACCACATGGGAGGCCCTGGGTTTGGTTCCCAAGGCCTCTTGGAGAAGGCAAGCCGCCGCGAGCAGGCAAGCCACTGTGCAGTGAGCTGACTCAGTGGGAC
>PVKH010023307.1:0-13383 GCA_004027955.1 Chaetophractus vellerosus
ATTTAAAAGTCCACTAGAACTTATAAATAAAATAATAAAATGAGTAAATAATAAAAAAGGAGTCCAAAGTCACGATTTGGTGTTCACCTTAAAAAGAGTCTTTGAACTCTGGCAAGCAGGCCATGATTAGCAGCATTTTTACAATCTCCAGAAAAGGAATACATAGAAAGTTAGCCACATTTGTAAGGTGTGCTTTAAGATAATGCTGTTTTCTTTTATATCTCAGGGATTTAATGTGCAAAATGGCGATTACACCAGATTGGCATACTTTGCATTCCCATGCACGAAAATTCAAATATTTAAGACCCCACTCTTCACCATGCAGAGTGTATTCAAGGAATGGTTTCCAAAATATGTTCAGACCTTCTTCTTCAAGTGAGTATTCATAACTAAATAACACTTATGCCTGCTTTTTATGTGCCCGGCTATGTCCAGAGGCATCACATGTCATTTAGTCCTCACAATAGCTCCTTGAAGTTGGTTCTGCAGTATCCTTATTTTCTATATGGGGGAAGTGACTCACAGGTTGCTTAAGCAGCTTGCCCAAGTGTTACTTAATTTTTAGGTGGCAGGGCCAGAATTTGAAACCAGGCAGTCTGATTCCAGAATCCATGGATTTAACTAGTATGTTATATACTATACTGCTTTACTTAGTTTATAAAAAATTAATTGTAGTAACATATGTATCGCACAAAATTTTCATTTTGACCATTTTTAAGTATATAGCAGTGGTATATATTGCATTCACAACTGATTGAACCCAGGACCTTGTATGTTAGAAGCCAGTGCTCAGCCACTGAGCTACATCAGCAACCCTGAGTTGGTTTTTTCGTTTGTTTGCTTGTTGTTTGTTTTTAGATGGCACCGGGAACAGAATCCGGGACCTCCCGTGTGGGAAGCAGGCACTCAACTGTTCAAGCCATTTCTGCTCTCCTAACTCATATATTAAATAAGCAAAATTCACAAGGCCTAACTTTCCTTCCCCTCCCATCCTGTCCCTAGATACTCCCACAGCTTTTCTGTCACTCTTAGATAGGGAACCTTCTAGTCATAACTACATCATTTCATTAATCTAAATGGCCTATCCATTTGAATGACTGATCCCAGTACAATCAGTACAATTCAGTAATAATTGAAACTCAAAGCTTCATTCAAATTTCCGCTTCTTCTTGCCATCAGTCTTGGCCTGCCTTGCTCTAAATTCCTGCCATGAGACAAGGAAGGTAGTTGTTGACTTTTTATGTCCCTACCTTGTGTTTTTCCTCCTCCTCCCTCTCCCTCCCTGACCTCATCAGGTTGCCCCTGTCTCCCCCAGCATTGGTAGAGGATGGGAGTAAGAGGGGGGAAGAGAAGGTCTGCCAAGGTCTGACTTGACTGGTCTTTGAGGCCTGGCACTGGCACCCTCTGGGCTGGCTGCACATTCAAATGTGGCTCTTTCTCTAGCTGGGTACTTGTGAAGTGCTTGTGGATGCTTGGACTAGGCACCTCCAATTGTAGCTGCCCTGGTAGCTCATGGCTGAAGCCCTCAGCTCGTGGGCACTTGGCTGTATCTGTGCCATGGATCTTCTCTGTTGGTGTCCAAACCAGGACTTTCTCTGTGTGGTCCGCTCCTGGCCCCTTGCAACTTCTTATCCATCCTCCCCATCCCTACTGACCATTGCCAGTGGAAGTGCAGTTCTCAGTCTACCTCCATTCTCTCTGCTCTACCATTTCTGGCTGAGAACCAGAGCTTCATCCCTTTGAACTTCTCAGGGGTAGTTCAGACACCAGTCCATTGGATTTCCCAACCTCTAGGATATATAAGTCAAGTTCTCTTAGAAGTTTTTTTGAAGTCCTACTCACTGGACTGGCGGTGAGAAGAACCACCTTTCTCCTTTAATGGCAGGTGAAGGTAAATGCCACAGACTTCCTTATCACTCCAAAGAAATGCTCTCCAAGGTCCATCCCCACTCTCTTTTGACTTTGGCAACCTCTTAAGTATCCTCAAGAATGATGCTGCACTAAAGGTTAGAAAACTAGTTTTTGGCCATCACCTTTGCAAGTCCTGGAGATTTAGCACCTTATTTTAAAATACAGGGGTACCTGGCAGTTTTAGTTTTTCTTCCAGCCTCAGTACCTCTGCTAAAACTCACAGAGAAGTCCCATTTTAATATTTTGTTGTGTACATGCTCACAGATACACATTTTTTACACGCAAATGGGATCATACCGTGTGTATGATATATATATATGGGAATATATATACATTTCCACAACATGCTTTTTCACTGGATATTATATTACAGGTGTTTTCCATATTAGTATATGTAGACATACTTTGTTCTTTTTAATGACTTCTTTATATTCCGCAGGATTGAAGTACAATCACTTATTCAACTATTTCTCCATTTATAGACATTTAAATTATTTCTCATTTTTTTAGTATTATGAGTTCCTGCAGTGAACGTACGTTGTTCAGAATTTCTAAATTTTCCCTTAGGCAAATGAATCAGTATTTTCCTTTGTCATTTTCTGCCTTTGTGTTCTTCTCTCTGTCTTTGTAGTTTTCTTCCACTGTCACTATTTCAATTTTACATTTAAATATTTGGCCAATTCATTTAACCAATATGTATAGAGGCCTGCTATGTGCCAGGCCTTGCTCTAGGTGCTGGAGAGAAAGTGATCAAAACAATAAAAATGGAAGAGAGGGAGGAGGGAAGAAGGCCGATGATGAAGAAGAGAGGAAATAGATATTATCCTAAAAACCAAATAGGATTACTAGACAGTTTTGGAAAAATTAGTAATAGTTAACTATTCTATCTCCTTGTGCCTCATGCTACATTCTAATTCCCATGCCATATTCTTTCATTCTCTAAATCCTAAAACTCAAACTCAGTTTTCTTTCTTCTGAAACACTACTTCACCAAAACGAGATTTGGAAACACAAGGAAAAGAGAACTACTATCAGAAAAATTGTGCTGTAATTTCACTTCTACTGTCTTGGGACTTGCCTTAAAGTGTTTTCCTTTCCCCAGATATTTTTGGAACTACTTATTAATGGTTAACTATTGTATTCCTTGTGCATATTTTCTCCATTTTGCTCTTGTGTTCAGCTTTCTTTCCACCTGTGGTTTAAACCAACATTTCCCTCTTCTGAATGTTGAATTTATTACAGAACTTGGAAACATGGAGAGGAGATAAAATCAGTGGGAAATTTATATAGATTTCACTTCAAGTTGTGTGTTTGTTTTAGGGTTTCTATGAGATGAAAATGATTGTCTTGAAACCTTCCCCTTGGATATTCATCCCTTAGTTTCCTTTCCTAGATACTTGAAGAGATATTTGACATAATAATCCTTGACATTAAGAAAATTCTTGCCCTCAGTCTCTGAAACCCTCCCCCTTAATTACTGATGGTACCATCAACCTCTGTTTTCCAAACTTGCCTCACCACTCTCTTCCAGAGTGATCTTCCTAAATCATAAGTCTGCCTGTTTCTCTCACATCTCAGAACCCTTCAAGGGCTCCCGTCCGTTGTATACCAAAATTACAGACCACCCAGGAGGCCCACAGTCATCTGAAGTCTCAAATTGAACTCTCTGCAGGGTTCTCTGGAGCTCTCACTCTCCTTGTAGCTCTCTTCTTTTCAGTGCTCTGTCTTGTGAATTCTGGCTGCCTTGGCCTCCATGAATTTCAAACTCTGTCTCCTCCACTCAAGGAGATTCCTGGACTGTGCTTCTCTTGGGAAACTGTCTCTAGGCAATATGCTGGGACAATTGTAGGGCTCACCTTGTTTCTTTTTTCTTGGGGATTACTCTCCCATGCTGCCTGTTGCCCAATGTTTGAAAACCACTTTTTCCCCTAGATATTTTGTCTGGTGTTTTTAGTTCTTTCAGGCAGAAAGTCAAATCCCATCCCTGTTACTCCACACGTGTAAGTCTTAAAATCTTTTAAATGAATTTGAAAATATGTAGGCATAAAAATAAAGATCATAGAAAAAACTCTTTATTTATCCACATATTTTCCATACTAGTATTCTTTCTTCCTCCCTTTTGATTCTGGCTCCCATTTGGTATAATTTCTCCTTCAGCATTTTTTTAGCATTTCTTGTAGTATTTCTGCTGGCAACAAATTCTCCCAACTTTTGTTAGTCTAAAAATATCTTTTTAAAAATCTTCATTCTTCATTCTTGAAGGGAAGTTTTTTTGGTATAGAATTCTAGGTTGATCATTTTTTCCCCAGGTGTTTATAGATGTTTAAAACATTTTTTTGTTTAATCTTTGTTTTTAGAAGCTTGATGATATTATTCCTACTTGTGGTTTTCTTTCTTTTTTTAAAAAAAAGATTTAATTATTTATTCCTCCCCCCCCCCCCATTGTTTTGGGTTCTCTGTCTGCTCTCTGTGTGTTCTTTTCTGCTTGTCTTCTCTTTAGGTGGCACCGGGAACCGATCCTGGGATCTTCCGGAGTGGGATAGAGGTACTCAATCTCTTGCACTACCTCAGTTCCCTGATCGTCTGTGTCTCTTATTGTCTCTCCTCTGTGTCTCTCTTTGTTGCATCATCTTGCTGCACCAGCTCTCTGCGCAGGCCAGCATGCCGCGTGGGCCAGCTCTCCTCTTGGGCCAGCTTGTCTTTCACCAGGAGGCCCTGGGAATCAAACTCTGGACCTCATATAAGGTAGATAGGAGCCAAATCGCTTCAGCCACATCCATTTCCCGTGGTTTTCTTTATATGTATCCTGCTTAATTTCTCTGAGCATCTTGGATCTTTGGTTTGATGTCTTTCAACAACGTTGTCAAATTCCATGTCATTATAATTTTATCTATTTTTTATTCTGCTTCATTCTCTCTCTCCTCTCTTTGGAGCCTACAGTTAGAAATAATCCAGTGAGACCATTTGATTTTGTGCCACAGATAGAGACACCCTGTTTCCTTTTTAAATGTCTTCTCTCTGTGTTTCAGTTTGAATAACTTGTATTGACCCATCTTCATTTTTATTGGTCTTTTCTTCTCCCATAGGCAGACTGCTATTAAGCAAATGAAATGGTTGCTTCACTTCTGATATTGTATTTTTAGCATCTAGATTTTATGTGCTTTTTAAAAAGTTTCCATTTCTCTGCTGAAATTCCCCATATGTTCAGCATGTTGTCTATTTTTACTTTAATCTCTTTAATATATTTTTCTTAGTTTAAATACCTGATAATTTCTACATCTTCTTCCTGTCGGTCTTCTTTTGATGACTACTTTTGCTCTTGATTACATGTCACTTTTCTTCTTTATGTTTCTTGCAATTTAAAAATCTTTCATGCCAGACGGTTATTTAAAAAACAGTAGAGAACAAAGGAAATAATACTTACCACTAGAAAAGGGACTACCTCTTTTCATGCTGATAGTGAGGTGGGTTGTCCTAATTTAGTCTGTAAGTTGAGCTCTGTCTGGCCTTTGTTGCTTTAGGTTACCACTGGTTTCAAATGTTTTCCTTTAACAGGTCTTGAGATTTGAACACTGATGAGACTCCAGAGATCTCTTTATGTTGTATAGTTCAGCTGCCAGCGTGGCATACTGTGAGAAATCTCTTTGCTGTAGAGCCCACTTGCCATTTGGGGTGTGGTTTCTGGGTCATTCTTTCAGGTTTCCAGCTCTTTTGCTAGCTTTCTGCACGTCAGGAGATCTCTCTCCACCCTGCTGCCCTGCCTCCAATCTGCAGTGGGCAACTGAAATTTACTTAATGAAGACCCCATATGCTTCAGAGGGATTTCTCACCTCTTCTGCCCTGTACTCAGCCTTTGGTGAGCAGCTACTTTTCACTTGTGTAAGCTGCTGTGTGCTTTGGGGACACCATGCAGCTCTCCTGCCATGCTCCCAGCTCTGGTATACTGCTTGTGTGCACTTAGTGAAAGCCCGAGAGCGTGGGGGCAGACCTGCGCTGTGCCTGGGGCTCCCGAGCGTCCTAACCCATCATACCAGTCCACAGGTGGCTACTACAATTTTGGCTTGCTCCTTGCCCCTGTCTATAATGAATTTATTCTCCTTCCCCTACTCTAACAAGAATGGAAAGAGCCACAGGTCTTTTCTGTCTGAGGAGGGGCCTGATCTTTTCTAGAATTTAGATTCTTTGTGTCCTCAGTTCTCTGATGGGTTTCAAAAAACTATTATTTTTTAAAAATCTTATCTGACTTGTTCTCATTATTAGGGCGAGAGTGACAGTCTGTTGTGACTCTATATCCTAAACGGATATAGGAAATTTTTGTCAAATTGCCCTACAGAAAGATTATGTCAATTTTTACTCCCACTAGCACATTATGCAAGTCTAATTACTGCATTTATTTTAAATTTCAGAAGTTGTATTAGACCCATGAAAGAAAAAGTTTTCCTTCAAGTAATTTGAAACAGTTTCAAATCATTATTTTCTGATACTTTTAAATTTTAATTATTGATTGCAAAGATGGGGCTTCCTGGAAAACAGCTAAAAATATACAGAAAGTGTCTGAAAAAAATCTTCCAAGATGGAGGCATAAATGAACAAGAGGGATCCCTCTGTGACGTTATGAGCAGGAGGATGATTTGGGCAGAGGGACAGATGGTCTCCACCAGGTGATGTTGAATCATACAGCACCTCTGGTCACATCAGCTGCTTCTGCGAATCTAACTGACGTCTGGGATAGAGCGGGATGCATGGAGTGAATCCTGCAGTTCTGAGCATCCTTGGAGGTCTAGTAGGAGATTCAAACCTCTTTTCCTCCCTCAAGGATCTCTGCTCAATCTGCCTCTTCATCCCTGGCCCATGTCTCTCTCAATATCATCTTTATACCAAGACTGAAGCTCTCTTCTGACTTTTCTGCTAAGCTCCAGATCATATATACAGTTACCTCCTTGACTTTGTGCATTGATATCGTCTAATAGGCATCCCATATATAAAGTGACCAAACATCTCCATCTCAGTGAATGAACTATCATTTATCTAGGTCCTGAAGCCCAACACCTGGGAATTATCTTTGGTTTCTTCTTTCCTTATCCCACCCACCCAACAATCCATCAACAAGAGAATGTTGGCTCTGTTTCCAAATTATGTTTCTAATTCATCTACGTCTTTTCCATATCCAGGGCTTGTCACAGTTCAAGTCACAATTACCTCTTCTCTGACTCTTGGAATAGCCTGGACATATCAAGGTCATTCTAGTGATTAGGGGCATTTTAACTGTTGCTGTTTTCCCTGTGACAGGCTCATCTTCATCCTTCAGGTTTCAGCTCATGTAACTACTCAGAGAGGACTTCCTTTACCACCCCATCTAAAATGGCTCCCCAGCCACTCTCTGTCACATTGGTCTGTCTTGTCTTCACTGCACTGGCCACTATCTATCATTAATTTATTAATTAACTTATTTATGTTTCCTATCTTCTCACCTCCATATAATAAGCTTTCTGAGACTGGGGACCTTAGCTGCCTTATTCACTGCTGTACTCTAGTGCCTTGAACAGTGGCTGAAATATCTTAGGTGATCAGAAAATATTTTTTGAACAAATGAATGAATGAATGAATTCCACTTCCTTAAAAATCAGTGTTGTGCTCAGATCTCTTCTCCCACGTGCACGCATTCCTCAAGGCTTCCACACTGTTGGTTCCTACACGTGCATCTCCAATCCCACCCCTCTTCTGATCTCCAGATTTATATATTCAGCTTTCCAATGGATATCCCCACTTAGGGATTCCCAATGGAACTCTTTGGCTTTCCCACAAACCTTTTTCTCTTCTGATTCAGGCATCTATTTCTGTATTCAAACTACCCCCAAACACAGCAGCTTGAAATAGCAACAACCATATATTTTGCTTGCAAATGTGCAGTTTGGGTAGGTCGCAGGGACAGCCTTGTCTCTGCTTCATACAGTTCAGCTAGGGAGGTGCAGAGACTGGGGGTGCCTTGACATCTGAAGGCTGGGATCAGCTGAAGGCTTGCTGACACAAAATGGCCCACTCAAATGGCCAGCGGTTTATGCTGGCTCTTGGCTGGAAACTCTGCTGGGGTTGTTGACCGAAACATCTGCTTGTGACTTCTCTGTGGGGCTTCATGGCTTCCTCACAGCCTGGTGACTGGGTTCCAAGAGTGAGCATCATCAGCGGAGCAGGCAGAAGCTGTAGTGTCTTTTGTGATCTAGACTGGGAAATCACATAGCAACCATTCTGCCATAGGCAAGGCTCATTCAGATCCAAGGGAAGGAACACAGACCCCACTTTTTGATGGGAGGGGTGTTAACAGGATTTTGTAAGAAAAACACATGGGATGGGAGGTCTTGCTGCAGCCATCTTAGAAAATATATCTGTCACATTTTTCTATATTCCCCTTCTCAATGAAGGGTGTGACCATCTGCCCAAGCAAAAGCTTTATCCTCTTCCCTCTACCTCACCCCACACATCAAATCATAAAATTCTGTAGAATCTACCTTCTTAATCTCTTTCATTCACTCCCATTTTTCACTCCATGTCCATCTCGTGAGCACAGACCTCCACTAATTCTTGCCTGAGCTTGCTGTAATTACCCAGCATGTCTCCATACCATCAGTCTCCTCCTCTCTGCTCACCCTGCACATGGTACAGAGTGACGGCTATGCCGTTGTCTGGATCACAGTCCCACTGTGGAAGTGCACAACTGTGGCACAAAGCCCAACGACAGGACCATCCCGGATCTGGCTCCTGCGGACCCTTCCAGGCTCCTCTCCAGGCTGATGCCTCCTCCGCTTGTCCCCTCCTCCCTCCCATTGCCCAGGTTGAATGTCCTCCACAAGACCCCCAACTTCCAGCCTTTCTCCTCGCTCTCAGGAATACCACATAGCAGTTGTAGTGTTATCTATTTCTTCTAAGAAGCCTTTCCTGAAATCTTGTCACCCCAAACCAGCCACCCTCTTTCCTGGGTCTCCAGTGTTCTCTGTAGAGACTTCGTGTCCCAGCGATGTAATCACCCTTGCGTCATGAGCAAGAGGCGTCCCCAGCCCCCAGCCCAGGCCTCGTATGTGCTCAGCACTCAGCGAGTCTCGGGAGGTAAGAATCAGTGATTGCAGGGCAGCCAACTGGAGGGATTGAAGGGTCTCCAGGACCTGCCATACTGCTTGTCTTGACGACAGGTCATGAGGCAGAGTCCCCAGCAGTGTGACTGTGGGGCCCTGCACGTTCTGTTTTCTAACCTCTGACAAGAGACAGCTCACCACACCCTACAGCTGGGAGGAAATCCTGATGGCCCTCTGGTTGGCTTCAAGTTGGCACAGTGACTCTGTCCTTTGGGTCTGTCATCTGGCCCAAGATGAAAGCCATCACTGTCTTCATGCCAGAAGAGTTCAATAGCTTGATGAGAAATTCTCATTTGAAAGGAAATGGAGTCATCCTTCCCTACCTACGGCTTGTGAATAACATTACAAAAGATGAGGTAATATTGCAGACATTTTACATACATCTAGAATTTACTATGCAACACAGAGCTACTAAATAAATTATGGTTACCAAATCTCCATAATCTCTTAAATGAGTGTAAGGGATTTACCAAACTACCATTTTCCTTAACTTTCTCTTTTCCTAGTAGATTGCAAAGTATCTAATTGAATCATGCCTTCAGGATTATGGCACTGATTTGTACCATATATTGCTTTGTAGTTCCCATGTCTACTTATAAGTAAGTTCCTACCTTGTTTCTCAAGGACAGTGGCTTGCATCTTAGATAGTGGGGAGGGAGTGTAGTGTCATCACCTCTCTTGGTGGGACTGGGAGCCCTAAACATTACAGCCAGGAAGTCCTTCTCAGTCAGGGCTTCTTAATCTTTTTGTTCCACGGATCCCTTTGCCAGTCAGGTGAAAAACCACAGACTCCTTACTAAGTCCACGATATATTGTTTGTTATTTAATAAATATATCACACCTGTACCAACATGTCCCCACAAAAATAATGTTTTTTTGAATTTCAGTTCAAGCTCATTGACCCCTTATTAAGAACCCCTGTTCTAAGGGATTCTTTAAAGCATTCTAAGCATTCTTTTTTTACCTCTTGGTGTCTAGGTTATTCGCATCTCTTCCCTGTCTTTGGAGGGAAAGTAAAATGGATTTAAGAATTACATGGTTTATCCCTGAGAGATTTGTTTAAAATGACATTAATTCTTAATAAAATTTTTTTCCAGTATCCATCTTTTACTTCTGGTGACAACATATGTATGCCCTGCCTTTTTCCTGCTAATGTTGTTAGTGTTATTCGATATTGACTATAAAGTCCAGAAGGTGAAAAATGACTAGGTTTTCCATTGCAAGTCATCTAATGCTTAGCCATGGACTCCTCGATATAGTAAAAGAAATAATTGGGAAGTTTATTTGATTCTGTTAAATAGTGAAACAGTTTTTAGTATCTTAGCTTTAAAGGCATTTAATAAATAGCTGTATCTCTTTTATAGCCACTGCTGTTGCAAATCCAATACTGTCCTTCTTAGATGTTAAACGGATTTTATTTCAAAAAATTACTGATAAAGGGGATGAGTTGAAAAAAGCCTTTCAGCTGCTCGATACTGGTCAGAACCAGACGGTGTCAAAAAGTGAACTGAGAAGAGCTATCACCACCTTCCTTCTGCCTCTGACAAGAGAACAATTTCAAGATCTATTGGCTCAGGTACAGTATGTTATAACTGCTTAGAAGACGTCACTTAGGGAAAAGGTGGCGTTGATCATATAAGCCTGTAATCTATTTTGACTCTTTTCCCACTATCACAGATTAGCAGCCAGAGTTTGGTTTATGTTTCACAATTCCCTAAATTAAATTTGGCGGATTTGGGGTGATCATGATCAGCATTTACACAGGTCACGTTTTGCATGTAGCACTGTTCTGCACATTTCCTTTTAGCTTTTTAAAAAAATTATTTTATATGTTTAAGGCTTCTGTATAGAAATACATGGACAACTTGTGTTTTGGAACTTCGAATTTTGTTCCAACATCCAGTGGTTCTTGAATATCTTGTGCTAGATCCAGTACTAAGCACTGAGGATGCAGGCCATATGGGGCTACCCTCGAGAGGCTACGTCCAGTGGAAGATTTATGAAATGCTGATCTGTGCTGGGTTAGAGGAGGGACTAGAAGTGAGCAGCTAGCATCAGGAAGGCTTTTTGAGGAGGGATAATGAAGCTTAGTTTCAGCTGAGGAGCGGGTGTTAGCTAGATGCACGAAGAAGGGAAGGGTAGAGGGAACAGCCTCTGTGAAGGCTTGGAGGCTTGAGTTTTGGGATATGTTTATTCAGGAAACTGAGCAGAGTCATTTATTTCTGAAGTGAAGAGATGTGTGTCAGGTTGTGGCTAGAGGAGGAGTTAGGGGCCAGCCCTGATGGTACCTGGTGAAAGAGTTTGACCTTTATCCTGGAAGCAGCTGGGAGCCAGTGAAGGCTTTACAGCTGGGAGCCGTGCGGTCAGTTGGGGACAGATGTAAGGATGAGGGCTTTGGGCCTCTGGGTGGTGTACCACACCAGGGGGTGTAAAAGGGTAAAAATATGTGTGTGTGTGGGAGGTCCGTGCCCTCAGGACCCTTAAAAAACGATGATCCGTAGAGTAGGAATTAAACACTCAGTATGAATCTACAGGGATCAGAATAGTAACTACACGAGTGGAAAGCTGGGCTGGAATATCAGTAGTGCTCCTTCCAAACCAATACCCATACGAACAATATATCTATTTCTTTAAAAATTCCATAGACTGTTTTTAAAAGCAGTTTTAGGTTTACCTTTCCTCCGGTCCCTACACCCCCCCCTGCCCTCATGTCCTCTGTTAACATTTTGCACTAGTGTGGTACATTTGTTACAGCTGATGAACCAATATTGAGCCATTATTAACTAAAGTCCATAGATTACATTAGGAGTCACTCTCTGTGGGTTTAGACAACTGTGCAGTGACACGTATCCTCCACTACAGTGTCATAGAGGAGAGTGCCCCTGCCATAAGAATGCCCCATACCCCACCTAGTCATTCCTCCTGACCTTGCCCCAGTCCCTGGCAAACACTGATGTTTTTACTGTTTCTGTAGTTTTACCTTTTCCAGAATGTCATGTCGTTGGAATGATACAGTATGTAGCCTTTTCAGACTGTCTTCTTTCACTTAATAATGTGCATTTAAGGCTCCTCCATGTCTTTTCATGGCTTGATATTTCATTTCTCTTTATCACTGAATAACATTCCATTGTATGGATGGACCACAGTTTGCTTATCTGTTCACCTTCACCTCATCTAGCGAAGGACATCTTGGTCCTTTTCGGTTTGGGGCAATCATGAGTAAAGCTTCTGTAAACATGCATGTGAAGGTTTTAAGTGGACATAGTTTTCAACTCATTTGGGTAAATACCTGGGAGTGTGATTGCTGGATTGTATGGTAGGTAAGTCTATGTTAGCTTAGTAAGAAACTGCCAACTGTCTTCCAAAGTGAAGGTACCATTTTGCATTCCCACCAGCAATGAATGAGGTACTCTTGCTCCATGTCCAGCGTTTGCTGTTGTCAGTGTTTTGGATTTTAGCCATTCTAATAGGAGTGTGATAGTATCTCACTGTTGTTTTAATTTGCAATTTCCTAATGACAAATGATGTTGAGCATCTTTTTTCATATGCTTGTTTGCCATATGTATGTCTTCTTTGGTAAGGTATCTATTCAGATCTTTGGCCCATTTTTAATATGGATTGTTAGTTTACTTATTGTTGAGTTTTCAGAATTCTTTGCATATTTTATATTTAAGTCTTTTCTGAGATATGTGTTTTGCAAATACTTTCTCTCAGTCAATGGCTTGTCTTTTCATTCCCCTAACAGTGTCTTTCACGAGAAAAAGTTTAAAATATTAATAAAGTCTAACTTATCAATTTTTTATTTCATGGATCATTCCTTTGGCTTTTTTCTTGCGGAGTTGACCTCTTTATCACTATGTAATACCTCTCTTTATCCCTGATAATTTTCCTTGTTTTGAATTCTGCTTTGTCTGAAATTAATATAGTTACTGCAACTTTATTTGATGTGTTAGCATGGTATATCTTCCTCCATCCCTTTACCTATCTCCTCGCTTTTTAAAATTAGATAAGTTGTGGTTTATAGAAAAATCACGCATAAAATACAGGGTTCCCAGATACTACCCTATTAACACCTTGCATTGGTGTGGTACATTTGTGAAAACTGGTGGAAACACACTCATTATAATGTATTATTAACTATAGTCCATAGTTTAACTTAGGGTTCACTGTGTTACACAGTTCCATGAATTTAAAAAAAATGTTTCATTCTACTAACTTATATACAACCTAAAATTTCCCCCTTTAACCACATTCAAATATAATTCAGTGCTGTTAATTATGTCCACATTGTTGTGCTACCATCACCACCATCCATTACCATACCTTTCCCGTCATCCCAAATAGA
>PVKH010023308.1:0-13886 GCA_004027955.1 Chaetophractus vellerosus
CCCCCCCCCCCCCCTTTTTTGCTGTTTCTATGTCCATTCGTTGGACAACTCTCTGTGTCCATTTCCTGCCCTCTCTTCTCATCCTTCTCCTCCTGTCTTCACTGGGATTCGATCCTCGGAACCTCCGATGTGGGAGAGAGGCGTCCTACCACCTACGCCACCTTAGTTGCTGGTTTTTCGACGTGTCTCGTCTTGGCTCTCTCTTGTGTCACTCTCCTGTTAGTCATCATCTTGCTGCATGGTTCGCGGGGCCTGGGGGACTCACCCGCGCATGGGGCCTGGGGAGCACACCTGCTCACGGGGCCTGGCAGCGCCCACATGCATGGGGCCTTACAGCGTACCCGCTCGTAGGTCCTGGTGGCACACCCGCGCACAGGGCCTGGGGGTTTGCCTTCTTAGTAAGACAAATCACTGAGAAAACACCATCAAAGGACTGCAATCCTCTCACTTGGCTAATAGGGCAATCCCCAACACCATCTCTGATCTAGGAACGTTTTTCATTTTATTTCCTTTTATTTCCAGGAACATGTTTTACCGCCCACATAATAAAGGCCAGGGCCGATCATAGGGGAATGGTGTGCCCTACTTTTCATAGGCAGCCTTCTGAACTGACAGAATGGGGCACTGAAGATGGGCTTGACCAGGTGCCATGGACAGTCATCTTGGATGGGCTGTGACTTACCTTACAGGACGTTGTTTATATAAGCTGGAGTCCTGCGACTCTCTTTATTTTAGCGCAAACATCCCCTTGTGTATTCAGGGCCTGGGCCCAGGGAAGGAGAAATCATTATAAGCCATAGTACCTATCAAAACTGGGAAATAAATTGATTTATAACATTTAGTATTACATTGGTTAGATGGTGTATAGTTATGGCATTTTGTTTCAAAATAACTCATTTTTTGGTGTCTACAGAAGAGATAGTTGCTAATTATTTCAAATAGAGAAGTAGGGAAGGTGAGCCATCCTGGGCGAAGAATAGCATTGACTCCTCCACCCCATTCCACTTTGGGGCATTTGTTATGTTTTAGCAATATTGTGTAACACAAAAGCACCCTATTAAATGCATCTTATACTATTTGGATTTAGTAGATTTTATTTTATTTTATTTTTACATTATCATAGGCAGGGGTGATTCAGTGGATTTTAAAAGCAGAAAAACAGAAAGCTGCTCAGAGCCAGACCATATGTACAGTTATCCATTCACTAAGCCAGCCAGGGATAGCAATTGAGAGGCTCTGAAAGGGTAGAAATGTTTTAATAGGTCTGCAAGTTAACCCATGTAAAGAGAATAATCCCTGAGATTATTACCCCAGCATTTAAGTATCAAGACTCTGTCCAGTTAAGTGTGATGGTATCACAGGAGTCTGCACTGAGTTCCCATGACAGATATGTACTATGCAAAGTCAGTCTCCTGCCTGCTATTCACCCTGTTTGTGGGATATGCAGCTTAATCATGACTCTGCATTATTGTGGGGGGCTGAAGGTAGAAATATTAAGACTTAAGACATAGGCAGGGCTTACATTTAAGATGCCATTCCTGTTGTTGAGTTGCATCCAAGCCACACAATGGGCTAGAGAACAATACCAGAGAGCAAGGCACCCCTGTGAGAAAAAGACCAGAGCAGAGGAAGAGGCACTGGTCCTGGAGTTGCATCCCCAGCAAAAGTAGGCTCAGTCAGAGGTTGATTTGTTTGGGGAAGTGTGGTGGTTTGGAAGTGTATGTACCCCAGAAAAACATGGTCTTAAAGTCAACCCATTCCTATGGGTATGAACCCATTGTAAGTAGGACCATTTGATGAGGTTACTTCAGTTAAGGTGTAGTCCATCTCAGTCAGGATAGGTCTTAATCCTATTACTGGAGTCCTTTATAAGAATGAAATTCAGAAAAAGAGAGAGAAAGCCACAGAGGGAGCAGCCAGAAGCTGGACATTAACGGAATCTGGAAGAGAGCAGGAGATATCACTATGTGCCTTGCCATGTGTGACAGTTTGAATTTGATGAATCACCCCCCCCCCCATGTGTTCTTGAACTAATCCATTCCTGTGGGTGTGAGGCCCTTTTGATTGGACTACGTAAGTGAGGCGTGACTCAAGTTGGGTCTCTGCCCTCTTACTGGAGCTTTATATAAACTGAGAGAGAGAGAGACAGAGAAAAGAAGCTGCCATTTTGACCCTGCCATGTGAGAGAGAGGACTTGAGAATCACTAGTAGCTGAAGCTGAAGCACGAAGCCCCCAAGAGGTTGGGCCCATGGAACAGCTCAAGGCTGAAGAGACAAGCCATATGCCTGATAGCCCACCATCAGACTTGGGAAGAAAGCAGAGCAGCCGAGACTGAGAAGAGGAGGCCCAGAAAGAGACAAGCCCTATGCCTGGTTGCCCACAGCTGAGCTCTGGGAGATGGCAGATTCTGGAGGGGAAGGCAGGGACCTCAACAGAGATTGGCAGCCATCTTGCTTCAGCACCTGGCAGGATGTCTGGATCATCAGTAGCCAACTTTGGTGAGAAAGCATCTCTGCTGGTACCTTGATTTGGATATTTCATGGCCTTGGAACTCTAAGCTTTTACTCTAAATAAAATTCCCACTATAAAAGCCCACCCATTTCTGGTACTTTGCACTGGCAGCCTTTGGCAAACTAAGGCACCATGTGACAGAGGAGCAAAAAATTGCTGACAGCCAACCCCAGAACACCAGCCTTTGGGAAGAAATCATTGCCTTGATGGTGCTTTGACTTGGACTTTCTTTTAGCCTCAAAATCATAAGCAAATAAATTCTCATTGTTTAACCCGACCCATTTCATGGTATTTCCTTAAGCAGCCTGGGAAACTAAAACAGGAAGGTAATTTAAGAAGGAATAATGCTGTCTCGAGGCCTGTGTTGATGGGGGCTAAAAGACATTTATTCTTTTATACTTTCACAATTAGAAAATGTATACAAGATACTGAGGAGACTACATACCTGTACGACTCCATCTAGAACAGGAAAATTTATGGAGACAGAAAAATGTAAAGTCCGGATGCACTGTACTTATGAAGCTTGTAAAATTGAAATATGAATCCTCAAAGGAAGAATGGAAACTGCTCTTTGCACTTGTTAGAACTTGAAGTGTGCTCAGGAAATCAGATTAGCCTGCCACCTGGTGGAAATGATGGATGTAGGGTGACCAAATACTTGCAAGTAACTTGTTTGTTCCCTGTTGCTAGGATACAAAGGAAAGAATTATATGTAAATTAGTAGGTAATGAGATGCAACCCTCCTTTGGTGCTAGATTTCATTTCTTGTGGTCAAGAACATCCTGTTGAAGCAATGAAGCATGAAAACCAGCTTCAACCAGTTGGCCGGACCTGTGCAGAAGAAGCCCCTGGCTGTCCTCACTTCAACTTGCTTAATTAACATAGTAAAACCCCCACCTTGGGGTGGAGTTATCCACCCCTTTTTTGATCATGCAGTGTATGTGCAAGCGTGTTTCTGAACATACTAATCATACAGTTATATAACCAGCAATGTGTGTTCATCCATATGCATAAAAGCTAATGTGTAATCAAAGCAAATGCTAAGTAGAAACAGGTATTTAAGCAAGAGCAAAACTGCAGCACAGGGAGTTGGATCTGAGTCTCTTTAGACCGACCTTGGCTCCTTGCCTCTGCAGATGCAATAATGTAAGCTCTGCATAATTCTCATGTTGAAGTTTTCTTCTTGCCATCTCTGGTTATCCATAAAGGCCCTGCTTTGAGGCCTAACAGAACCTGTGGATTTACCAAGAAAAGTAAACTTGGATCCCTGCGAGATTAGGAGGATTGGGATCCAGGGGAAATATTGGACAGCTCCATGGCTAAGACCACTGGAGAAGATCTGTGGAGTGGCTGTTGGTCTCCACAGTCATGGATGTGACTCATGGGTGGCCACACCAAGTGATACTACTGCCTAGTGCTATAACCACAGATACCATGAGAAGGAGCAAATATGGTTCCAATTCGGTGCTGAGTATAAATATATATGATTCATAGGTATAATTAAAATTTTTCTAGTGGCCATGTCAATAAAGAGAAACAAACAAAATTAATTTTAATAACATTTTATTTAACTCAATATAGTCAACATATTTCAACATATACTCATATAAAATAACTGAGTTTCTTTTATTTTTTTAATTTTCTTTCTGAGTTTCTTGTAC
This sequence comes from Chaetophractus vellerosus, assembly GCA_004027955.1. Taxonomy (NCBI): domain Eukaryota; kingdom Metazoa; phylum Chordata; class Mammalia; order Cingulata; family Chlamyphoridae; genus Chaetophractus; species Chaetophractus vellerosus. Next base: position 4,174 of record PVKH010023308.1, read on the forward strand.
ATTCTTTTTTTTCTTCTCATATTCTTTTTTTTTCTTTCTCCAACTCTTTTTGTTGTTGTTGTTGTTTGCACTCTCTGTCTGCTCTCTGTTTCCATTTGCTGTGTGTTCTTTCCAGTGTGCTTGTCTTTTCTTCTCATCTTTCTCTTTAGGAGGCACTGGGAACTGATCCTGGGACCTCCAGTGAGGGAGAGAGGCACTCTATTGCTTGAGCCACCTCATCTCCCTGGTCTGCTGCATCTCACTGTCTCTCCTCTGCGTCTCCCTTTATTGCATCATCTTGCTGTGCCAGCTCTCCGCAGAGAGCAGCTTCTGGCCCGCTTGCCTTCACCAGTAGGCCACAGGAAACGAACCCAGGGCCTCCCATATGGTAGACAGGAGTCCAATCGCTTGAGCCACATCCGCTTCCCTCCTAATATTCTTTATTTGGCAAGACTTGCAGAAGAACATGGTATTTGTGAACTCTTGAATAAGGGCATAACTCCTTCAAACTGAGGAAACTGGCTGCTTAAAAAATTAAAAAAAAAAAAACAAATATGCAGATTCAAGAAGAATGCCAGTGGAGCAGTAAAGGAGGACAGGGTAACATATCTACCAATTTAAATAATGGTTCTTATAAGCACCTACCATTGATTAGTTCAAGAAATATGTATTGAGTCTCTAACATTTGTCAAGTACTTTTTTTTAATGCTTTGTATTTTATTTTATTTTAAAATTTATTTTTAAAGAAACCTTAGATTACATAAATGTTACAGCAAAACTTATTTACATTCTTTTTTACATACAAAGTCTTCAAAGTCTGGTGGTGTGTATTTTACATTTATAAAACATCTCAACTCAGATGCTAAATTTTTATCGGAAGTATTTTATCTGCATTTAAATTTCATAAAATTCACAGTTGAAAAAGTAGATTCACATATCCAAGTTATTGTGACTACACTTAAAAGTTTTCAACACTGAATCAAGCATCAGTTTTTGTTTTTTTTTAAAAGATTTTATACATATAATGCTAATTTATTTGGGAACATCAACACTTGAGGTGGGAGTCCCCCACTCCCCAGTCCTTGGAGATAACAGGACTCTGGTGGCTGCTGGGCTGTAAGAATGGACATCCACCTCTGAGGGTGGAAAGTTCCACCAAGCAGCAATCTAGTCCACACCAGTCTCCAGCAGGCTTTGAAGAGCGCCACTTGCCTCTCTGCCTCCTGGCTGGCTCACCAAATAATGTTACCAGATGGCTCCGAGCTCTGGGCTTCTAGGTTCTTGGCTTGTGTCACATAAAAGAATTTAAGGACACACTATAGGGTAGTCAAGGGAGTAAAGAGTTATTAAGAAACAAGAAAATGAGAAAGTACACAGTTGAGGCATGGCCCATGGGTGGGCTGCAGAATGAGACATGCCTTTTTTTAAAAAGATTTATTTTATTTCTCCCCACCCCCTCATTGTTTGCACTTGCTGTGTCTGTTCATCTTCCTTGTTTTTCTAGGAGGCAATGGGGACTGAACCCAGGACTTCCGATGTAGGAGGGAGGTACCTAATCACTTGAGCTACCTCTATTCACTCAGTTTTAAAATTTGAACTAATTAAAATTAAATAGAGTGGGAAGAGGAACAGGGAAAACAAGAATCAATATCTTCAGGGGGCTAGGCCCTAGGGTTCCCTTACCTGATTGATGTCTATATTTTTCTCAAATTTCAGTAAAAATTGATTCCAATGTAGATAGTAGAATGACAGAATGAGGGCCCCAATCCCCATAAAAGGTGGAACCAATGTCCCATGGCTCACTAAATGTCTTTAGAAAAAATAAATAGCTCTCCATCAACTGAAGCACTCTCCTGCCTCAGATACCTGAGCACTGAGAATTGAGTCTCTAGTCTAGAGTTCAAGGCTGGTGTCAAAGAGCTTTGGACCAGGCACAGAGGATTCCTGAAGACAAGGGAGGAGAAAAAAAGAAAACAAAACCAAAATGAACCCACAGCCACTTATTCCACCATCCAGCCAAGCATATCCTACCACCCCACCCAATACCCTCACCCTCACCCTTCTCCAGGCCTTCATATTTGCCAAATCCATCCTTCCTTCATTATAAATAAGTAAATAATTTAATATAATTCCACCAATTCCACAATCTTTGAAAATCTAAAGCTCTTTCAGGAATTTTTGCTGATTCTCAGGCTCTGTTTTAAAAAAATTAGAGGGTGGGCATTTTAGTGGTTTGGAGCTATGTACCTCAGAAAAACGTGGTCCTAAACTTACTCCATTCCTGTAGATACTAACCCTTGTAAATGGAACCTTTAGAAGAGGTTATTTCAGTTAAGGTGTGACCCAGCTGAATCAGGATGGGTCTTAATCCTATCACTGGAGGCCTTATAGGGAGGGTCACAGAGAGAGAAAGCTACTGGGAGTAGTCACAAGCTGGAAGTCAACAGAGCCGAGAGGCCAGGAGAAGCCACCATGTGCATTGCCATGTGACAGAAAACCCAAGGACCAAGAATGACTAGCAGCCAGCCCCAGATTGGCACAGTCTTCTGGGTCAAAGTATAGCCTTGATGATGCCTTGATTTTGGACTTCTCACCTCGAAACTGTGAGCCAATAAAGTCCCATTGTTTAAGCCAACCCATTGCATGGTATTTGTTTTGGCAGCCAGGAAACTAAAACAGGCATGTAATACACATAGACAATATGCACATATCTTAAGCATATAGTTTGATGTATTTTCAAAGATTCACCTGAAGCCACCTGTGAAACTTTTGCCCAAATAAACAGGTTATTCCCAGCACTTTAGAAGCCACCCCTCTGCTCCTTTCCCTTCCCCTTCCTCGCCTCTGCCAGGAGGGAAGTTGCTCTACTGTCTTCTAACAGCATTGGGTTTTGCCAGGCACAGTTTTAAGCCTTTTGTGTGTATTAACTCAATTAATCCTCACAATAAACCCCGGAATAGACATGGTTTTCATCTTGTTTCACTGTGAGGGAACTGGAGAGCAGAGAAGTTAGGAGACTTGCCCCATCACAGTGAGGATTAAACATTTAGTCCTCAGGCATGCTACGCACATCCCACATGTGGCTAGTGGTTATCCTACTGGACCACATAGCTGGAGTTAACACCACCCCACGGAGAGACGGTGTTGCCCCAAATGCCAATGTTACCCCAGGTTCTCTGAGAGATGAGACAAAGAAAGCTCCCATTTAGCCTAAAAGCCACTTCCTAATAAGAAGTGATCAATATGAATGAAATTACAGAGCAGTCAATGGCGAAGCAACTTCCTCCTTCAGCATTTGGAATGATTTTAAATTGGTAGGAAAAGATGTAGAAGAGTAGTTCTAAAATACCCCATGCCTCAGGACCCTCTCATAGAAGAAGTGGGTCAGCACTCTCAAAAATTATCCACTCCAATGTGGATTGCCTTGATTATGGGAATATTATTGGTTATTGATTTTACCCTCTTTGGGGAAGTATTATAAAAATCTTGTCTGCTGAAGTGACAAAATTCCTTTATGTGTATGTGGTGAAAATGAGCAGGGTGTTCGCCGTAAGACTGCTTCACCCTGGAAGAGGGATGTGAAGGCTATGAGGAAGATGAATATGGAATTTTAATTTTCTGAGCATGCAATTTTAAGATATTTCAGTTCTTAATCTTCCTAACGAGGGTCCAACTCAGAAGAGCCCTGATATAGTGGATTCTAATTGGACATCACTTCTGTGCAAGGAACAGAAGTCCATTCAAGCTATCTAGGCTTCACCAAAGAGCTCTTCCCAGAATGAGAAAATCACCACTCCATGCTTGCCATGATGCTGGGGGCAGTATTCCACATTCTTTTGAGGCTTTATTGCTTGCAAACCTACTTCCCAGAATCCATTTCTCTTCTAGACAGGAATCAGCTGGTTGCGATGAATAGAAATGGACTTGGTTAACTTAAATGAAGGCAGCTCATTGTAGACATAAAAGAATTGGCGGCCACCCCTGCTTCCAAAGCAGACTGTTGAAACAGAATTTATTGAGTCTGAAGTCCTTCCTGAATTAACAAAGGGAGGAGCCATTAAAGGATAATATAGCTTATTTATTATTTTGATAGCTTTCCAGGCAGAGAGGAAAGAAACCAGACCTCTTTTCTGCACAATAATGGGTCCCACTAACTCTGGGGGAAAGGCAAGATGCCTTTCTAATTGAGGAAATATATCCTTTCTCAATATGGGTTTAGATTGTACTCTCTAAAAATTAATGTCTGTTCCTGGATGCAGTACATGAACTAATAAAACAATTCATTAATAAAACAAACTATCATGATTCCTGCTCACACATGAGGGACTATTGAAAAGGAAATCCTACCAGCAAGATCTAAATCCACCAATAACTACAGACTTGGAGGCTCTTCTTCCTCTCTCTCTTGCACAATTCTGCAAAGCTTGGGTGACACCAAGCATCGTTTTCACTTGACTCAAATCCTGGGGGCCCTACCTCTGATTGCCCCTCAGACTTGGGATATTGGGGTGGGTAAGAGGGCTGAATTTGGAGAGAAGGATACAAGGAGTGAGATCCCTTCTTAAAGATTGGTGTGGGATTTTCCCAAGGGAAATTGGTGGAGTTTCAAGTGAAGCAGGAGGAGAACATGTGAATCTAAAAGCTAGGAACCTTGCGAAGGACCTAGGTCTGTAGGTACCATCCTTTGGGGTAGTAAAGAGAAAGTCTAAGTTAGGCATGCTCTATCCTTCCTTCTTTGACATTGAATCTCCTTTCTGAAACTGCCTTAACTCTTCAGTGAAGAAATCTGCATGTAACCACTTAGGCTGTTGGTAATCCTGGAAAGACTAGAGGGAGAGAACTCTAAGAGACAGGAAGATTTGCTCCAACTATTCTCTTTTGAGTCACTGGAGAAAAATATCAGCTTCTTAAATGAACTATAATGTGGAGCTCCTGGTGGTGACCAGCCAAATTTGGAACATGGGGAAAATGCCCATGATGATAGAAAAGCACTGCAGAAATGATAAACTTGATGGGCAGCAAGACTGAACCACTTGATTCTTCCTTTAAGTTAGAAGACACTGCCTCTGAGAGGTGATATGAGAGAGGCTGGGCATTAAATGTGACCTAGATGTCAGCTGGTTAAAATTAGTTCTAAACTCCAACTTCGAGTCCAAAGTTCCACACAGTCTGATACATTCACCACACACACACATTGTGAGCTCCCCTTTGGAGGGTGTCATTTTAGTCAGCTCTGAAAGTCAGACTTTTTATCCTATTAGGTTTATGTAGGTCCTAATCACTGTTTCTGAGAACATAGTAACTCAGATATCTCCCCTTGACAATTTGAAGTTTTTTTTATGAATCTCAAAAAGAAAAAAAAAATATGTTTTTGAACTAACCCATTCCTGTAGGTGTGGGGTCTTTTGATTGGACTTCATCAGGGAAGTGTGAACCAGCTTGGGTCTCTGCCCTCTTGCTGGGTCTGACATAAACAGAGACACAGAGAGAGCGACACCCAGAGAGAAAGGAAGCTGCCATATTTGATCCAGCCATGTGAGAGAAAGGATCCAGGTTCGCCCACAGATGAGTTCAAGGAGTAAGTAGTGAGAGATCGGCAGACCCACTGTCTTGCCTGATTGCCACACGGCTGGATGCCAGGATTACAAGCAGCTGATTTTGGTGAGAAAGCATCTCTGATGGTGCTTTGATTTGGACATTTTACAGCCTTAGAACTATAAGCTTTTACCCTAAATAAAATCCCCACTATAAAAGCCAACCCATTTCTGACACTTTTCTTTGGCAACCCTGTGGCACACTGACATCCCCCTTTTCAGTTGCCCTCTTTTAGAGCAATTAGATCTGGATGCATCTCCTTTTCTCATTTTCACTCACCAGTCTTGGCCTTTTCAACATATGATGAGAGGTAGCACTTGAGCCCAAGAACAAGCCACAAGAATTCTAGCTTTGGTTTTCCATGTTCCCTTTTGTTGGCTGAAGTAATTCCAAAACAATTTGTAGCAGCCTATCCACACTGATGAATGGTACAATTGAGAAATAATTGTTCTGCAGCCCCCGCGTCTAAGGCTCAGATACAGAAAGACTCTCATTTCTCCATAACTGAATTCTTGCTTCAGCTGCCCCTGTTTTCTAGGGCCACTGCAGCCCACCAGCATCTCCATGATCCTCACATGGTCCATGTACATTGCTAAGGCCAATATCTGTGTAGATCAAGGATAAATAGCAGCACATTACACCAAAGGCTTTCACTTTTGCTCTGGCTATGGGCATCTGCTAAGGCCAGTGTTTGGCTGAGCCCTTGCTCTTCTACACTCCCACCCCTATACAGGATGACATCTGGCTAAGGCCTACTCTTTTTTTTTTTTTTCCTCCACTTCCCAAGGATCTCTTTATATATCATGGATATTAGACCCTTGTCGGATGTGTGATTTCCAAGTATTTTCTCCCATTGAGTAGGCTGCCTTTTTTACCCTCTTCACAAAGTCTTTTGAGGTGCAGAAGTGTTTAATTTTGAGGAGGGAGGTCCCAACTATTTTTTCTTTTGTAGCTCATGCTTTGGGTGAAAAGTTTAAGAGAGCCCCATCTACTACGAAGTCTTGTAGATGTTTCCCTACATTATTTTCCAGGATTTTATGGTCCTGGCTTTTCTCTTTAGGACTTTGATCCATTTTGAGTTTATTCTTGTATAGGGAGTGAGAAAGGGGCCCTCTTTCATTCTTTTGGTTCATTCTTTTGGTTATGAATATCCAGTTCTCCCAGCACCATTTATTGAAGAGACTGTTCTGTTCCAGAAAAGTGGACTTGGTAAGCTTATCAAAAATCAGTTGGCCATAGATGTGAAGGTCTGTTTCTGAACTCTCAATTTGATTCCATTAATCAATGTTTCTATCATTATGCCAATACCATGCTGTTTTGACCACTGTAGCTTTGTAATATGTTTCAAGGTCAGGCAGTGAAATTCCTCCCACATCGCTCTTCTTTCTTTTTTTTTTTCCTTAGAATGCTTTTGGCTATTCAGGTACATTTTCCCTTGCAAATGAATTTGGTAATTGCCTTTTCTATTTCTGTAAAGAAGGCTGTTGGAATTTTGATTGGTATTGCATTAAAACTATAAATCAATTTGGGTAGAACTGACATCTTCCTAATGTTTAGTCTTCCAATCCATGAACACTGAATGTTCTTTCATTTGTTTAGGTCTTCTGTGATTTCTTTTAACGGTGTTTTGTAGTTTTCTGAATACAGATCCTTTACATTCCTGGTTAAATTAATTCCTAGATATTTGAGTCTTTTTGTTGCTATTGTAAATTGGATTTTTTTTCTTGATTTCCCCTCAGCTTGCTCATTTTTAATGTATAAAAAAGCTACTGATTTTTGCGTATTGTCCTGGTACCCTGCCACTTTGCTGAACTAATTTATTAGCTCAAGTAGCTTTGTTGTAGATATTTTGGGATTTTCTAAATATAGCATCATGTCATCTGCAAATAGTGTTTTTCTTCCTCTTTTCCTATTTGGATGCCTTTTATTTATTTTTCTTGCCTAATTGGTCTAGCTAGAACTTCTAGCACAATGTTGAAAAAGTGGCAGTGGGCATCCTTGTCTTGTTGCTGATCTTAGAGGGAAAACTTTCAACCTCTAAGGACTACTCTTTTAAGTGCTAAGACTAACTGCATGCACCTTGACAAAAGCATTGTGGCTGAAAGCGGCAGTGCCATCCACTGTATCCCAAAGACCAACCCATGGCCCTGCCTCTATAAAAGCAGATCTTTGCCTGTGGATAAAGTCCCAAAAGTTGGACTCACCAAGGTGAAAATCCTACATGGCTGATACTGAAAGCCTGAAGATGCCAGCCCAGGGACAACAGATCAAGACCAACTCCATCAATAAAAAAGCCATCCACATGGCCAAATGTAAGCCTCTGCAGAGTCACAATGGTCATAAATTTGTGCTTACTAAAGTCTATTTAAAGTCATAGACTCTGGCCTCATCAAAAACCTCTTCACATGTTAATTGGGTCCCCAAATTCTATTCCTTCTTTATTTCTTTAAGACTCCTAGTTCAATGAATCAGATGTTGAAGCTCTGTGGACCCTCAATAAACAGCATCTCTTTCCCTCTCCTGATGACAAAACCAACAACAAAAAAATAGAAGTCAAAATATTACTTTTATTAGAGAAAGTGGCTTTTATCATTGGATAAATGAACTTCCTAACAGTGAACCCCAGAATGAGAGAGAAGCTTACCTACCAAGTCATAAGTTATGCTGTAAAACTGAGGTCTCCCCATTGGGAGAATCTATACTTCCTGTGGTCATCCTGGCTTCCAAAGAGAGAACTGGAGAAGCTGAAGCAATATACCCATTTTATTCTTCCCAAAATTGTCATTTGGCTAAGTCATAACTTCTCTTCTTAAGAGAGAGGCCAGTAGTATTACTCTAGAAGAATTTCCTCTGTATGAAATAAACCCATCAGGAGTAGGGAAGAAACACTCTTCCCCAGCAGTGGTCAAGATTAACCACCCTACACGACACTAGAAGGCATCTTCCCTTTTTGCTATTTATCATGATAAATATGAAATGACCAGTTTCCAGCTTCCAATTTAGTGGGATCATTTCCTAGTGGAAATGTCCCTGACTTGGGTAGTAAAAACCCAAAATATGGGTGTCAGGAAGCCAACATTTTGAGACTGATAATTAAAGTATTATTATGAGTGGTGACACTTCCACCTTAATCTCAGTACTTACATATCCTGCCTTTGGAAAAGACAGCACTGCATATTTAAATCAGGCAGAAAGCATAAATCACCTTCAGCAAGACAAGTCACCAAACCCACAAGAAATTGTTTCCCAGCTAGTGTCAAAGATAAGCAGCCATTTCTCTATAATGCCAGTGACTTCTGCTCGATTGAGTCCATGATAAAATCAATGAGTAGTATGGACATTGGGACATCATCTTACTTCTTTTGCTATGAAATAAGTTCCATCACAGAGTTGCAATACATTACACAAAATGCATTACACAAAAGTGGCCCCTGGGGTGATCTGACCAACACGGTGACATAAGACATCTGAAAAAACCCTCCCCTGAGATTCAGAGAATAAAAGGACAAATCCCACTTGCTTAGAACCCTGGAGAATGGTAGAGACTGGAGAAGGACTCCACAAACATTGAATCAAAGAAAAAGAAAAATATCAGGTAGTAAATTTCTGTCCAAGATCTGCCAGTCTACTTCCCTCCTCCCTACTTGGTCTTGTGTAGCTTTGGAGTTGGTCAGAGGCAGCAGCCAGAGTCCCTGCCACCGGGGACACAGACGATAGAGTTACAGCAGCAAATTTGGAACCTAATGCAGTTCCAGCCAAAGGGAACCAAGTCTGCAGAGACCCAGCATGGAACGCAAGCTTCTAAGGAGTGTGTCATACAAAAAGGCCCGTTGGGGCTGGGGAAGAGGCCTCAGTAGAAAAGCTGGCAAGTGGTGCACATACTCCAGTTTCTCTTGGCTGACCACCTAAACACAGAATGGACTTTTCTGGAGTGACCCACTGTATTAGCCAAAGGGGTGCTTTGCAATATACCAATAATTAGTTGGTCTTTATAAAGGGCATTTGTTTGGGGTAGAAGCTTACAGTTACCAGGCCACAAAGCATAAGTTTCTTCCCTCACCAAAGTCCACATGTTGGAGCAAGACAGCTGCCGACGTCTCCAGGGTTCAGGCTTCTGGGTTCCTCTGTTCCCGGGGTTG
>PVKH010023309.1:0-13885 GCA_004027955.1 Chaetophractus vellerosus
GCTAGACTAAAGACTTTCTGAGTTTTTAAAAAATAGTATTTGGGCTAGAGTATAGTGAATGGATTGGCTGAGAGTAAGGGGAAATGTTGGAGAAGGAGCCACTGCATGACTTACCACCCCTCCCCAGGCTTGCCCTAATCAGAGCCCTGGGTCTAGAACATTCCCTTTTTCAGAGGCTGGGCAGTGAGCTCATGCTCGGTGCAGGTCCTTCTTCCTTATAGGGTGATCCTCCCCTGTTCTGGTAAACCGTGAACTTCTTTGTGCTGCTGAAACATGTGTACCATAAAACAAAACATTCAAAGCGGATGTGTTCAAACCATGGCCATATGGAGGGACCTGCCAGCCATGGGAGGCCAATACCCACTAAAGTGTTGTACCAACTAGTCCTTATATGTATTGTATCTTCCTTGGTGACTGTAATACCATGGGACCATGGAGTGGGCAGAAGTGTTTGGACTCCTACTCCTGGAAGCTGGCATACTCATGACCTGTGCCATCCTCCATGTAGTAGACCTTCTCCACTGAGACTGGTAGCTGATGCTCACTGGCTAGACATATGTCATTTGAAAGGCTATTGAAATAATCTAGGTGAGGGAGTGTTGAACGCTGTTTGCTGCTAAAACAAATGCCATGAAATAGGTTGGCTTAAACAACAGGAATTTATTGGCTCACATATTTGAAGCTCAAATAATTTCAAAATCAAAGCATCATCAAGCTGATGTTTTCTCCCAGAAGAATGTGGTGTTCTGGGGCTGGCTGCTGGAAATCCCCAACTGTGGCTTTTCTGTTTCATGGCAATGTACATGGTGCCCTCTCCCTGCTTCTTCCCATGACTTTTTTCTCTCTCTGTCTCTCTCTCTCTCTGTATCTCTCTCCTCTCTCTGTTTGAATTTCATTCTGATTACGAATGACTCCAATAATAAGATTAAGACCCATCCTGATTCAGTTGGGCCAAACCTTAACTGAAATAATCCCATCAAAAGTCTTATTTACAATGAGTTCACACCCACAGGAATGGATTACGTTTACGAACATGTTTTTCTGGGGTACATAGCGCCGAACAAACCCATAGAGCCATCACCCAAATTCTATTGATTATGTACCCTGGACACTGTAAAGTCTACAGCCAGCAATCCCTTGCCCTAGACAGCCAGTTGACTACTCCCTTAGAGCACTCTGTAGGAGAGCTTGGGGAGCTGCCTTCTACATGCAAGGCAAGTTCTGGGATGGTGAGCCCTTTAGGCCACCACCAGACAGATTGGGCCAGACACACATGCTACCAGTGTGTGTACAAGGGTTACTCAGCTCTCTCCAAAACAAGAACCAGGAACTGGTAGCAGGAGTGCAGACCAGCTCCACACTGAGCTGGTGAGGGATGAGGCAGCGCCCAGCTAGGATGTCATGAGCTATTACCACTTTTAAGTAACCTTTCCTTGATTCAGTGCTTGCCCTGTTACTGTGGTCCTTTTACTATTTTCTGGATCTTCGAGAAAGATAATTTTGCCAGTTCTTGGTGACTGTTCAATGCATCTGTGGGGTGATGGAGACCTGAAGCATCTCATTGGGGTGGAGTCAAGTGGTAACTCTTTTTATTTTTTTATTTTTTAAACAATTTATTGAAGTATATCATTCATACATGAACATACATAAACTATAAGTGTTCAGTAAACATTGGCTGCCTTCCCTTCCCTGACTCACTTCTCCATTTGCCCATAGGTATTTCCTGGAATCACCTCCCAAATAAACTACTTGTACTCACATCCTTACCTCAGGATCTACTTCCAGAGGAAGTGAAACTAAGAAAAAATCCAGCCCAAAGACAGTCTTCAAATAGTAAAACAACAGATACATAAGTGCTACGACTATAATCATCTGGTTTCCACCCTTTTTGAGATGGACCCAAAACCACCTAAGAATCAAATTAGTCATCAGTGAGTTTGGAAATCATAAAGTGTGCTGGAATTTCACCAGTAATAGAAGATAAAAGTTACACGGAGCTCGTGGTTGTAATCTACCAGAAGTTTATGAAATATTTCCATCTCTCATTTTTAAAAGATGATAAATTTGAAGAAGACAGGGGCCCTCCAGTATTCATAACAGTACTGAGAATATTGATATCCAAATAGGTAATGGCATAAAATTGTGAAATTTTCCCTGATAAGCTATTGCTCATTCACATTGTGATGGTCTAGTGATTACTAGGAAGATAGGAGTCTTTTTTTTCTAAGTTTCTGTTACAGGCAGGCTATCTAACCTGCTCATCTCTATCCATACATGTGTGTTGATGAGGTCATTTACAAACTTGTTAGGCAGAGGAAGCTCCATGGAACAGCAGCATCCGTTTCAAGGGCGTTTGGAACAATGCAAATTTCAGACCTCATCTCAGACATATTGAATTAGAATTTGCATTTTTAACAAGATACTCGTGTAATATGTATTTACATTGAAGTTGGAGGAACATTTCTGTAGATGGGATTTGCTGCTAAGGATAGGAGTTTCAGGACAGCATGGCAGGATTTTCTTCTTTTATGACAAGGGGAAGATGTGTCTGAAGCTTCTCCAGTGGCGAGAGGTTCACATGACAAGCACTAGGACCATTCTCTATTGTGAAAAATGTGAAATGTGGAAAGTGGAAAAAAGAAAACATATAATTTAGGTCTATTACCCTAACCACCCACTATTAGCATTTTGGTGTAATTTCTCTTAGTTTTATCTTTTATTTACTTACTTTTTAAAAAACATGTCTGTAAATCCTATCCCCATTAAGTAGCTTTCTTATTTATCTTAATATTATGTTATTAGAATTTCCTTAAGTTATAAACAATTAAAATATTAAATTGGATATATTTATTATGACTTATTTAATCAACTTTTATTATTGAACATTTTTCATATTTTAATGACTATTAAATACATATAATTTCTTTTTTTTTTTTTTACATTTAGGGCTGTTCCTTATGGTATGTCCTCCAAATGCTAGTCTGAATGGGCTTTTTTCCCCCACCTTTATCTCCTAGAACACTGTCTACCAATTAGCTTTAGTGAGATTCAAGTCTTAATGCTACACTGTCCCTGCCTTTTATCCATTGTTTCCATATTCCATTTTCTCTTTTTAAAAGCCAACTATACTTCCTCCATGTTAACTTTAGGGTTATTTTCTCTACCCTTGAGTCACAGTGCTTTATTCTTGAAACTTCATTTCAGTTCCTGACCCTGAGTCATCTTTTTTTTTTTAAATAATGTTTTTTTTAAAGATTTTAAAAATTTATTTATTTATATATCCCCCCCCCCGCCACTGCTTGTTCTTGCTGTGTTCATTTTTGCTTTTTGTGTTCTTCTGTGTCTGCTTGTCTCCCCTTGCTGCGGCATCCCACCGAGTCAGCTCACCACATGGCGGCTTGCCTGCTCGCGGCGGCTTGCCTTCTCGAGGTGGCCTGCCTTCTCGAGGAAGCCCTGGAAACCCAACCCGGGGCCTCCCATGTGGTAAACCAGGGCTCTACCAATTAAGCCACAGCTGGTTCCCCTGAGTCATCTTTATTTCATTAAAATTCACCTCATTATCCATGTTTTCCATGTAGACTAACCAAGTTGATATGGGACAGCCATGCTGGCTATCCAATTCCAAAGAAAAGACAGCAAATGGCCATTAAATGAGACAAACTTCCTTTAAAAACTGACAACAATATTTCCATCTGTGAACTTTAATAGTTGATAAAGTCAAAGAGGGCAAAGACTCTCTTGTATAACTTTGAAATAGTATATTGCATTAAGTGTGTTCAAACAGGAAATGGGACCAAGTGAATTCACAAGGTAGAAAAACTGGAAATTCTAAGTATGAATATGCTATATAATCTAACAAAGTACAGAGCAAGAGCTATTCAATACTTTATGTACTTTAGTGTATATAAGAACAAGCTCAGGAAGAAGTTATGATCACAAATTCCATGATGCCCAGAGCTCATGATTCAGCAAGTCAAGGGTGGGTTCAAGCAACTGCAATTTTAATATGCACCCAAGAGTTTTCTGATGCTGGTGGTCTGTCATTGCATTTTGAGAAACACTATTTTGTCATTACCCGGGCACTACAGTTTATATTTAGCACATGGTAACCGAAAAGAAATTAAAATAAAACACAATGATTTCAGCACAGTGAAATCTCCAGTTGCTTAATATTTTCCACAACGCACAAAGCATAGAGTGAAAGAATAAATAAAAACAGTGGCAGGCAATTGCTAAAACTTGTTTGCTTGTCAAGAAATACTGGAAGGCGATATATATGTAGTATAAGGATTGACTTACATTTTCCTTCTGCATTCCTACAGAGAACTTTCATATCATCTGTGTTTTGTATAACTTCAAGAGATTCACCAGGCTTTAGCTGTAGATCTCTGGTCCCCCACTTCTTAGAAGTTAAGGAGGGTGCAACTTTGGTTGAGTATAGGACTCTAATTTCACCATCATACTAGAAAAACAAAGAAAAGCATTATTGGCTGATGTATATCATCACAGCAATTCGTTTACTGACAGATTTGCTAAAGAAGTTAGTTGTTGTCAATAGATAATGTAAGCACATTCAAGAAAAATGGGGCAGGACTCCTGGGAAGATGGCAGATTAGAGAGACATGAGACTCTTTTCTCTAATAAAAAGGGCTAGAAGACAGGCAGAAACGATCAGGAAAAAAAGAGTTCTAGGGTTTTGGACACCAGGGGAAGGCTGGACACCACCCAGAAGAGAGAGGGGCACGGGACAAAAGTCTCAATGGAAAGACACTGAGTAGAAGCTGCAGCTGCAGCTGCCAGTGCTTGCCCCCAACTCTACGAGCTAAAATCTGAATTCTCCAGCAGCGCTGGTTAGACAGCTACAGACAGAGGGGGCTGCAGGGATCCACCTCACCAGGAAACAAGCGAGAGAGGAACAAAGCCTAAGGCTGATTCAGCTTTTGGCCAAAATTTTGGTCTACTGTGTCCAAGAAGTGCAGTGTACCCCAGTCAAAATAAATCTGACGAGAAGTACTCCAAGACACATACTATTCAAAATGTCAAACGTCAAAAATAATGAGAAAATTCTGAGAGCAGCAAGGGCGAAGCAAACCATCACATACAAGGGATGACCAGGAAGACTGCAGATTTCTCATCAGAAACCACGGAGGTGAGAAGATAGAATATTAAAAGAGAAAAAGTATTAGCCGACAATTCTTTACCCAGAAAAATTGTCCTTCAAATATGAAGGTGAATTTAAAATATTCACAAATAAACAGAAACTAAGAGAGTTCATAAAAAAGAATTTGCATTTGTGTGGAGTATTAAAAGGGGCCTTACAGCCTGAAAGAAAAAGAGAGGTTTGGAAGAGAGTAGAGAAGGAAAGAATAGCAGAAAGAGTAACCAAAAGAGTAAAAAGACAGATGAAAATAAGATAAGAGGTTATGTAGTACTGGGGAAGGATAAAGGGATTGGGAGGTCACTGCTAAATGGTGTGGAGTTTTGCTTTTTGGAGTAATGAAATTGTTCTAAAATTTTTTTGCGGTGATGAATGCACATCACTGATTATACTAAAAGCCATTGATTGCACACTTTGGATAGATTTTATGGTATGTGAATATATCTCAATGAAACTGCTAAAAAAAAAAAAAGAAGAAAAATAGGGGAGGTAAAAATCACTCATAAACTTACCAAGCTAATATAATAACTATTTTTAGGCTACCTTCTTATCAAGTCTTAAAGGACAACTATTATTAAATGATTATCCTCACACTATGCTTATTGTATATGCATGGCAGCTTGCTTAATTTGCTATAGGAATAAATTTAAATCTAAACTAAATTATAAGAAAATAAAGGAGTTATGATGGAAAAGATAAGTGTTGATATTGATAATTATACTTTAAAATATGCATAAAAATAATTAGATGAGCTCCCACCTTTAGTGTTTTGAACTTTGTATCATATTTAAACATGACATACTTTAAATTTTTTCCTGAAGTCTTTTTCTTCTTTTTCCTGCTTTTTCAGCTTCTTAATGTCTTTTTCTTCCATTTTGGCCTTTCCAATATTGATTCCTTGACTAAGACAGCAGAACACACATAAAACAAATGACACTTTATTCAATAGTATAAAAAGAATAGCACGTAATGAGACAATTTATAACATTAAATTTTTGTTAAATTTTGTTTTCAATTAATACTTTTTCTTAGAAATACAGTATGATTTGGTGTAATAAATTATGAAATTTCATAACACTGATTCTTCAGGGGAACACAAATTCTGGGGTCAAATGGAAGTAAGAGATCACCTATTGAGTTAAACTAGGTCAAATCACTGCGTTGTAGCTTAAACATGGTTGCATATCATCAGTTTCATATGATTCAACCTATTGCTCAATATCTTGTATTTTCAAACCCTTTAATTTTGAAGGATAGGTAATTAAAGGGTTTGGCCAATGTCACAGAGAAGAAAGCTTTTGTTTTCTTTAAAAAAGAACCCTTTGTCCTTAAAGTGGAGCAGGTAGGTAGAGGGAAATGTTGCTACATGAATATAATTTAGCTAAAAGATAAGATTTTAGATATTATAAGAAGGAGCTCTTTAAGGAAGATGCTGACATTCAAGCTTTATCTTAATCATTCTATTAATTGTCCATTTTCTGTGTGTGAGGGGGAGAGGGGGAGGAAGAAGTAAAGGGAGAGAGTGAGGAAGAGAGAAAAATATATTCTAAGTGATTTGATGAATTAATGGATTTAATAGTAAAATAAAGAAACAAACACGTAGGCATGGAAATCTACTCTATCTTGTAGATACTAAATGGACAAAAAAGCCAATTCCCATGAGAGAAGTGAAATAGCCTAGGACATGATTCTCCTTCTTGGCTACTCATAGGATTATCTGAGAAGTGTTTAAAAAATACCAATGCACTTCCTTAATCCCTGGAAATTCAAATCTAATTAGTCTGAGTGGGACCCAACTTCTGACATACATATTGTAAAAGCTCCCCAGATGATACTAATTTGCAGCCAGGATTAAATCTGGATGTTAGGAAAGGGCCATGAATCTCTACAGAAAAGAATTTTAAAGTTTCAGAATATTTATAAATAATGTAAAAATTTTAAACACCGATATTAATTTTCATTAAGTACCTTTGAAAAACTTTTGTTTGTAACTTATTTATTTTGAATGTTTGCTTCTTAATTTTTGAATCTTGGGAATTTAGTTTGTTTACTTTGAAATTAATTAGTAAAATATCCTGCCTTATGTTTTGCATCTTCCCATCAGAGTCTCCTTATGGGACTATTGTCATTAGTGGGATTACTGGCACAGATGAGCTCTTTGAGGCTATTTAGAAAATACATGAGTGTGAAAAATAATGCCAAAGCTATCTTTGAAAACAATATATTTGAAACTTATTTAAAAATAGAATACTATGTTAGAGAACATACACTTGTTTTAAACTCTGGAAATGAACAGGTAAGAAAACAAACAAATCATGTAAAGCTTAATTTGCTGGGATTTTATTTTGCTTAAAGAAAGAGGTCAAGGTTCACTATGGGCTCCTTAAGTGTTGTTTTATAGAATGTGGTGGCATTTCTACAGTAATATAAACAGAAAAATGCTTTAAAAACTGTTAGGGATAGAACTTTAAGAAGTAACTTCCTGATGGTGAAGAATATTGAAATTTGAACATATAGTTGAAGAAGATAAGATTTTCCTTTCATGGAGAACTGAAAAACAGGAATAATTATTCTCCTTTCATCTTGCTTGTTTGTTTTACTGGTAGAACTTCATCTTCGTATGTGAGTGACAGCATATTTTCCCTTCAGGGTTCTTTGATCTTGATGTCTTTAGTTGGGTAAAATTAGTTTAACTATGTTGGTAAAAAGTGAATACTTGGAGTTCACTCATGCATTTTTACTAGTACAGCTCAGAGGACACCACTTATTATATTCAATCTATGTTGCTTTCATCCTTTACAGATCTTTTTACTTACTTTTCTATTTCCTTGAAAAAAACTAGAGGTATTCTTGCTTTGATACAAAGTATATATCCGATCATATCTTATATTTATGGATGTATAAGAAAGCATCCTATCAAGTTATTTTCAATTTCAAAAGAATTTTCAATAGGTATTTCTTTTGTATCAACTGATCTTAACAAATTTTCATACATTTTAGCCTAA
Organism: Chaetophractus vellerosus; assembly: GCA_004027955.1. Classification (NCBI taxonomy): domain Eukaryota; kingdom Metazoa; phylum Chordata; class Mammalia; order Cingulata; family Chlamyphoridae; genus Chaetophractus; species Chaetophractus vellerosus. The sequence goes on from PVKH010023309.1 coordinate 8,164, forward strand.
AATTAAATTGAAACCTTAGGTGAGTTGAAGAATAGTGCTATTCACTGTTGACTGTTCTTTGTTCTATTATTTTTTGAAATTCGAATAGAATCTTTGAAAAGAGGTATATAACTAAAAGTCCTTTTAGAATATAAATCCTCTTATTTTTTCCATAAAGGAAACAATCTTCTTGTGGAGCATGGAGGAAGTTTAACAGGGTAGACGAGGGCTAAGAGGTAAACTAAAAAGTATATTCAAGGCGAAAAGATTTTTGGAAAAAAAGTTAAAATAAGAGGGAAAAAAATGGATCAAGAGTAGGCTCTCAAATATATTTTCAGAATGAAGGAATGAATAAACGAATGCAGATATCAGTGTGTCACAGGGCAGAAAAGGTAATCAAGAGACCAGTAGCAGAACCAGGGGTTGGGGGATGGGCTGGGGTGGGCATAATCAAGGGAGGCAGGGCTGGGCAGGGCTGCACATTAACAAGCCTGGCAAAGGTGTTATAGCTGGGAATCCAAAAAGAAGCACAGCTTGCGAGGGAAGGATAGTGCACACGATGGCGTAAAGTAAATATGCACCCTCTGTGTTTTTACTCCAGTCGAATTTTCTTGAGCAGCCTAATTTTCATTACTTCGTTTTAATGAAAACATTTTACTTGCCTCATCTCTGCTGATGGAGCAGGGTAATCGGAGGCATCTACATCATCATAAACTTCATCTCCCGTATCTAACAAAACACAAATGACCAATGGTTGAAGCACTCAGTGATGGTTTTAATATAAAGTTTGGCTCAAGGACAACAAAAGACGTTTTCCTGGTGTCTGGTGAAATTTCTCCTAGAAGCATTGTCCTTATAAGGGAGACATATCCACATCTCTCTGGATATATGTGTTAATTCCTCCAAAACAAAACAAAACAAAAAACCAACAAAACAACCCCCCCAAAAACAAACAAACAGTGACCATGAATATAACTAGCATTATCTGAAAATAATAAACAAATACAAAACAACAACAACAAAACCAGTGTATAATTATCTGAAGATCCACAGGTGGGGTGAATGGCTGGAATAGCAGATTGCTGACAACCAAATCAATGTTTGGTTTGATTTGTATGGGTTTTAGGTACTAAATCTATCAATTTATCTGTCTATCTCTCTACCTACCTACCTACATACATACATACATCTAGCTATATCTTTTTATTTTCTCTCTATATACATCTTTCTCTATTACTTACTGATAGTTAAGTTTTATCTTATAGTGATATTAGAAGTGACACTACCTTTGAATAGAAAGAATATTTCTACTATTAAGACACTTCTGATAACAGCTGAAGTTGAGAATAAGTGATGGTGGAAAAGTTATCATTCAATGGCTTTTGCAATCTGCAGATCCTTTTTCTAAACATCTTGTTAATACAGTCAGGAAGAATACTGCCTCTCTGTACCTACTAATTTGCTCCACAGAGCAAGCTGAAGAGATGAATGAAGTGAGTGTGAGTAGTTTAAGGAATCATTATCATAGAAAGTTTAATGCTTTCTGATAGTGGCAAAGCATCGATTTCTTTTAAAAATTCTCTCTATTTACGTATGTATGTGTGTGTGTGTTTGTATTTTCTTTCCACTCAAGGTCAACTAATTTCATAGGAAGAGACTTGCTCAACTGTATGAAAAATCCATGAAAAACACTTTAAAAAATAGGACATGTCATCAGGCTCTGGAAGGGTAAGAATTAATATACCATGCACCTGCACTTAAAACATGTAGAGGACAGAATAAAATTAAAGCAAAAAAGTATATTTTTCAATCTAATTGATTGTACTTATTCCATTTTATACTTACTTTTTGTGGAGCTGAGTTTACTGAATACATTTTGAAAATTATAGATTAGGATACAAGCACATCAACAGCTATTGATTCATTTGAGTTAGTCTCTTACATATTTTCATACTGATAACTGAAAATAAGGTTCCAATGTCAGATTAACAGTCTGGAAGAATAGACTATTTTTTTGCTTGTTTTGTTATTTTAATATATTTCTACACTAAAATACATGAATTTTTGAAAGCTCCTGGATATTCTTGGGAGACTACATTTTAATTTTTCCATAGTAAATTTTTGAAAAAGCTTTTTAAGATCTCCCAGTGGAGACAAAAATAAGCTGATAGAAATTGTAACATAAGAAATTGTGTTACCGTGCAAAAAATTACTAGATATATAAATTATACATTTTAAAATAAAAAAGATATTTAGATTCAGAAGGATCTTGGTGGCATATAATCTAATGTGCTTTCAGAACTCTTTATGAGGAAGACCAGTTTATCAATCAGCAGAAAGTGTTGGAGGTGATCTGAGTAAAGTAGGTGGGGCTCTGGGAGACGGCATGTCAAGCCCTGCCAGTTTGTAGCTATCTCTATAGTGGTCCCTGGAGTAACAGTTTAACTATCCATCATTTTTTTACTTCCCTCTTCCCTCTATTTTATTGTGGCCACAGAAGGTGAAGCGACTTGCCCCCCAAAACCCTACAATTTATTATATTCAATCAGGATTATTATCCAGATATTTTGACTAAATCCAATGCATTCCCACTACTCCATTTATAAGAAAAAAGATACAAAATATACAATTTTGTTTTTATTACTTACCCAATTGTTTAGGCGGAGGAGGGAAACTGGAAAGAAAATGAGAACATAGTTATAATCAGCCTACTAAGAACATGGACATCGAGTCCTTTATTTAGAAGCATACATCACAGGTAAGTCTGGAGCCTTTTATAAAGATTAATTTGTTGACTTCATTCCTTTCTCATCTTCCATTTCTCCACTAAACCCCAATTTCTTTCCATCAATTTAGAATTTAGCAAGGCTTTCTTTGAACTCCAAAGATGGCCAAAATGTTGAGTAAAGGCATTAAGTTAGTTTATTTTGTCAATAGCCATTGGACTAATGTCTTCAGATTTGTACATATATATTCAGTCACAGGAGACTGGAGAATAAGAAAGGAATATCCCCTTAAACTAGAAAGTGAGAGCTTATTAATATAAGTGATCTGAAATCAGATTTGGGTGGCATTTAGTTGCAACAGAAAAAAGACCTGTGCTTTTACTATTTTCTGAACTCTGGCTTTTAAATATACTCACACACCTCACACACACATATATCACTGGAAGAATGATGCACAGGACAGAAATGGCCAGTTAAACGTGAGTGTGAAAGGAAATGGTTTCAAATGTCCCAAAGTTAAAATTGGGTGGTATGTATTGGAGAAGAAAAAATAATCTCTGTTTTATTTCTGTATAAGTAAGGATTATAGTTGAGTAGTACTTCATCTACAGAAGATTTCTTTTGTTTTCTTATCACTTCAAGTGTACTATTGTTGAGTGTTGTTTTGATGCCTCACAAAAGTGTTTAAAATAAGGAATGGTATGTGGAATTAACATCTTATAAAGACCTCATCGAAATGAATCCATGAAGTACTCATAAAACAGTAAGAATTCCCTGTACCCGGGGACATTATAAAGATCCTTCAAATTCATACATATGGAATTTATACTATAGGAGTATTTTTGGGATGGAAAGAGAAAATTTATGCCTGAGCTTTTATTTAGACAAACGTAATATATTTAGAGAAAATTTAGTATAGGAGAAATATATAATTCAAATAGAAACAATGTATCATAATTGTGATATAAAGTTAGAGATTTTATAATATATTTAAATAAAATAAAATTAAAATTATGTCCTTTATCTCTAGAAGATTAATATTTAAAAGAGAATGTATATTTTGAAGAGTGGTCAATATAAAATATTACATAATAAAATGGTGGCATTGGGATTGTGAACTTTTAGATGGAATGTAATGGTTAAAAAAATCCTACTAAATGGACTGTGTGAGTGCTTGTGTATGAGCATGTGTGTGAGTGAATGTGTAAGTGTGTATGATTGTGATTGTGTATGTGCGTGGGTGTGCATGTGTGCATATTTGTGTGGAAAGCAAAATATATTTTTGAAACACACAGTGATTTTTTAAATACGTTGGGCTCCCCTTATGTAAATGCATGAGTTTAAAGATGAAAGTGTGGATGAAGCTAACATGATTATCAGAGAACAACATTAAGATGGTTTAAGCCTAACAACTGGGTTATTGGTTATAAAATATTAGTAGCATTTGAATAATTTAATATTAGTGTAGTTATTGTGCACTGTATTTGGTTGGCCGACTCTTACGATGAACCTTCATCATTGTCTGACTCAGAGACTTTCTGAGATTTCTCTTGTATACTTTTCTTTTTGTCATCTTTTCCCTTTAACATCTTCAAAATCCCCCAGGGCCATGAGTTACTCTTCTCTTCAACCTGTAACGTGGAACTTTGGAGCATGCAGGCATTGATCAGAACGCATTTATCAGTGGATTGTGAAGACAGTGGGTTGACAATCAGATTTTTAATAATTATATAGCATCCATCATTCAGGCAGGAAATAATTCATTGCATTCAATTATATGGTGCTAAGTGTTTAGATCATGGTCTTTGAATACTGCTCCGACTAGGTTGCTCATTTTTTTCTATTTGTGAGATTTCTCTTGATCCTCAAAATACAATAGGTCAGTCAGGTTAAGTTTTAAACATCAATTTAGATTTATTATTAAAAATAAGTAATTAATAGAGCTTAAGTTTTCAAACTTTCATTTCAAAAAGGTTATAACACTTAAAGGAGTACATATTTAATACTAGCTCTTCCACAGATAGCAGATGGTCTCAATTTATTTGGGTTGTTCATATTTATGATTATTATATAATGGATAGCCATGAAGCTATTTGATTGGTAATAAGTGATTGGAAAAGGGTGGGGAAAAATACAACACCTGTAATTTTTCATCTCTTCTTCTATTTACTTCTTTTGACATTTTTTGAGGTTCTTCCAAATAGTATACTATTTCATTTGAAGAGTGATATAATTACACTTCCTGATTTACTACTACTGTTAATTAAACATTCAAATCATTGTTGGTAATGCAATAAAGAACAATATTTTCTGTTCTTTATCCTAACTTGAAATCAAAATTAAATTTTAGTATATAAAATAATTTGCATAAAAGCAATTCACTGATTATTCTTACCCATCATCAGCATCTTCCTCTTCAATCCCATCATAAATATCATCTGGTGGAGCTGGAAACATCCCTTCATTAGGACCAGGGCAGGGGAGAGGAAATCTTCTGTTAATTTTATAAATTGGTCATTTAATGGTTACCTGACTTTTTTTTTTTTTTTTTTTTTGGTTACTTGAATTTTGTTAACAAACCTTTCTTATTTAACTGAAGAAAGCATTCCTCTTTTATAGTAACAATTTAAATTTTAAAAACTTAATTTTCCTACTTTCCTATAGACTTACTAGTAAATTAACTGCTTTGTTGATAATCTTATAAAAATTCTCAGAGCTGAAATTATAATAAAGGAATGAATGATAATAAGAAGTAATGTGAATATGAGATGAAAAGATTGGGGGAATATATTTAAGAAAAAGTGAAACTAAATAGGGATAGAGGTGAATATTTATTGTGGAAAAAGAGAAGAATTTAGGAGGTGATAAGAAAAATTTAATGCATAGACATTCAGAAAAAGATACTGATTAGATGTAAGTGCAGAAAAGCAAATGAAACAAAAGGTGCATTTTCTAGACTAAACAATTATGGCAGATGAAACAAAAATTAGAGGTGAAATTTTTAATATATATTCTTT
>PVKH010023310.1:0-13884 GCA_004027955.1 Chaetophractus vellerosus
GAGAGGTCCCCGGGAACCGAACCCGGGGCCTCCCACGTGGTACCCCAGCGTGCTCTTTATCCACTGAGCTATCTAGCCGGGCCCCTAAAGTACAGTTTAAAGAAACAGGAAAGAAGAAAGAAGGGTAAGGAGGAAAGTGCCTTCCCTTCACAGGAACTCCAACTTCAATGTCAAAGACATAGATCCACTTTAACCCTGTGTAGGGATTTTTCCAAGGTCACAAAGTTCTGCCTGAAATCCTGCTCTCTTAATCCATCTCATTCATTCATTTATTCATTCATTCAACAAATGTATGTGTGCCAATTATATGTCTCGCTAGTTCATAGAATTCTGGAGGTCATGGGATACAACCATGAGCAAACAGAAAAAGCTCCTGCCTGCATGGACTTATTTCTAGCATGGGAGGACAGTTAATACACAAATGCATGTTGAAATAATTTCAGATCATGATTATGTGTTGTGATGACATAGAGTATTTTGAGGAGAAGGAGGCAAAGTCAGAGAAGGGCCTCATAGAGGAGGAAACATTAGAGTCTTACCCATTATAATCAGTGCCCTTACCTCTGCACCATGATAGCTATCTTCAAATACTAGCAAGGCTGCCATGCCACAGTAGTTTAGCATTCACAAGATCTGGGTTCTAGTCCCAATTCTGTGTGCCTTCTGAGCCTTACCATATTTTATTTTATATTGTAACATGATAACCATCATATCTACGTTGGAGTAAGGAAGATCTGAGCCCTGCCTATTTTTTTTCAGGCCTCCTAACCACACTTCCTCTTTCTTGTGCATTATTTTTCATTAATACTGAATTTAATTCCTCCACATATTCTATGCCTCTATACCTCCATATTCTATTTGTTTTCTATAGCATCTTGAGTCATGTCTTCACATTTGAAACTTTGTTGTTGTTTTTTTCAGAGGAAGGAGTGACTTTTGTTTTATTTTTCTAATCATTATGGTCGCCTTTTAAAATGGTGTTTCATTACATGTATTACAATGACTCACTAATAATCGCTTACGTATTCTGTCTTCTAGCATTAGTCCATGATCTCTTTAAGGGACCAAACCATGTTCTGATTAGGAATTTGATTTCTGCTTGCTCTTGCTGTGTGTCCATTCCTGTGTTCCTCTCTGTCCGCTTTGTCTCCCCCCGTTGCGACGATACACCAAGACTGGTCACCGTGCAGGCGGCTTTGCCCCGCTTGTCGGCGGCTTCTGCTTCCATTCACAGCCAGCTCTGCTTCAGTTCACGGGTGGCTGGCTGCACTCCATTCGCGGGCGACCTGCCCTGCCCATGGCGGCTTTGCCCTGTCCGTGGCAGCTTTTTGCCCTGCCCACGGCGGCTCTGGCCCGCCCATGGCGGCTTGCTCTTCTCAAGGGGTTCTGCCCGCTAGGAGAGGTCCCCGGGAACTGAACCCGGGGCCTCCCATGTGGTATACCGGTGCCCTTTCCGCTGGGCTTTATGGCCAGCCCCAAAGAAGAATTCTTTACACCTGTGTTTATCCCAGTACCACAGTTATCTCATGGTGACTAGACATTTAATTTGAAAGAAGTTTTATTAGTCAGGACTCTTTAGAGAAACAGAATTGACAGGAGATATCTATAAATATTATGATATTTTATAAAATTGTCTCACATGACCATGGGAATGCACAAGTCCAAATTCTGAAGGACAGGGTGCAAGCCAGGAATGCCAGTGAATGTCCTCAATGAGTCCCCCAAGAGAAGCTGGCTGTCTGAAATCGATATGGGAATTCTCTCTCTGACTGCTGAAATCACTTCTCTTATTGTGACCTTCAACTGATTGGATGAGACATCTCTCATTGCTGAAGGCAATCTCCTCAATTGATTGTAAATATAATCAGCCATAGATGCAATCAACTCACTCATGATTTAAGTCCACAAAATGTCCTCCTGGCCTCATTGACAAATGAACCTAACCATCACAGGCTACCCATCGTCAATGTGGCAGCATACACATCACCTTAAACTATACTTAATCTCTAAATAAAAACAATAACAGACATTTTTTTTTCATCTAACAATACTCAACTGTCCTATGTGCAATCAAACATGCACTAAATCCCTCTAGATTAGGGTGAAAGTCCTTAGGTACTATTCACTCTTAAACTTTACATCCTTTAACTTTAATGCTATGATATCAAACTAATACAGCCATACTCATATTCATATGATAAGAGGATAAGATATGGAAGAAAACAAAAATATTTTATGGAGCTATACAAATATACTCAAAACAAGGAAGAAATATTCATGACCATTACAGTTCTCATTTCTGTAACTGCTCACATGGTTGTAGTTTGTATTCGTCACTACCTTCTTCCATTGCCCATTCTGTATTCCCTTTACCCTCAGCAAGCACCTCAGGAGTCTGTGGTTCTTTGGTAGGATGATCTAAACTTTCATTCCTGAATTTTCTGGCCTATCGTTAGTCCTCCCTAGATTGATTTGTTGCCATTTTCTATTGACTTTAATAACAGGGCATGGTAGTTCTAAGAGAAGCCCTAGGGCTTCCCCTGTATTCCAGGCAAACTCTTCTTTACCTTCATTGTGTAGGTGCAGTACTATTTCTCCGTGACATCAGGATCAATCACCCCAGCCCGTACATTAATTCTCTTCTTTGCTTTTTGATTCAGAGGCATGAGGAGCCCAAAGTAGTCAGGTGACAGTCTTAACTTCCAGTTCAGTGGAATCATTATTGTGTCTCCTGGTAGAAGCACTACTCCTTTTGGAACTAAGACCTGTAGACCAGGAGAGTTTAAGTTTGCAGAGACAAGAAGTAAAGGTTTTCCTAGTGGATTACTAGGGGGTATAGTGAGTGGTGACACTCCCATTTCCACCCACTGATACCCGGACCCATGAATCCTGGCTATGGGAAAAATAGCACCATAGAGTGGATGCTGATTTAGAGCATACACAGCCTCCTGGAGAGCAATGCCCTAGCCCTGCAAGTACCTAGTTGGCACTGTAATTGAGTCTTCAAAAGGCCGTTCTACCATTCTATCAATACAGCTGCTTTAGGATGATGGGGAGCACGGTAAGACCAGTGAATTCCATAAGCATGTGCCTATTCCTGCACATCATTTGCTGTGAAGTAGGTTCCTTCATCAGAAGTAATGCTTTGATTGGAAAGGTGAAAAAGCTCGATAGGTGTGTGTCTCATGAGCTGACTGAAAATCAAAAAATCGTCATTTTGAAGTGTCCTTTGCTCTTATTCTATGCAACAACAACAGACCATTTCTCCATCGGATTGTGATGTGCGATGAAAAGTAGATTGTATATGACAACCAGCGATCACCAGCTCAGTGGATGGACCGAGATGAAGTTCCAAAGCACTTCCCAGAGCCAAACTTGCACCAGAAAAAGGTCATGGTCACTGTTTGGTGGTCTGCTGCCGGTTCGATCCACTACAGCTTTCTGAATCCTGGAAAAACCATTACATATGAGAAGTATGCTCAGCAAATCGAGGAGATGCACCGAAAACTGCAACGCCTGCAGTCTGCATTGGTCAACAGAAAGAGCCCAATTCTTCTCCACGACAATGCTCGACTGCACATTGCACAACCAATACTTCAAATGTTGAACGAATTGGGATATGAAGTTTTGCCTCATCTGTCATATTCACCTGACCTCTTGCCAACCACCACTCCTTTAAGCATCTTGACAACTTTTTGCAGGGAAAACACTTCCGCAGCCAGCCGGATATAGAAAATGCTTTCCAAGAGTTCGTTGAATCCTGGAGCACAGATTTTTACACTACAGGAATAAAAAAAACTTATTTCTTGTTGGCAAAAATGTGTTAATTGTAATGGTTCCTATTTTGATTAATAAAGGTATGTTTGAGCCTAGTTATAATGATTTGAAATTTACGGTCCAAAACTGCAATTCCTTTTGCACCAACCTAATATCTGAGTTATTATTTAGATTTATAAATGTTTGTTGCTATGCTATCAATTTTTTATAATTGATTATATTAAATCTAACCTGGCCTTGCACTCTCGTTTAAAATTTGTGATTTCTTTCAATCTATTTTTCTATTTATTTTACAATTTTACAATAAAGGATTTTTTAACAGCTAAAGAAAAAAAAAAAGAAGTAATGCTGTGTGGAATAACATGACTGGGGATAAGGCATTCTGTAAGTCCACGGATGGTAGTTTTGGCAGAATAATTGTGTGGAGGGAAGGCAAACCCACTTCCAGAGTATGTGTCTATTCCAGTCATAACATATCACTGCCCCTTCCATGATGTAAGTGTTTTAATATAGTCAACCTGCCACCAGGTAGCAGGCTGATCACCTCAGGGAATGGTGCCATATGACAGGCTGAGTGTGGGTCCCTGCTCCTGGCAGATTGGGTGCTCAGAGTGGTTGTAACCAGGTCAGCCTTAGTGAAGGGAAGTCCATGTTGCTGAGCTCATGCATAACCTCCGTCCTTACTGCCAGGCCACTTTGTTCATGAGCCCATTGGGCAATTACAGGAGTGGCTGAGGAAAGAGGCTGACTGGTATCCATAGAATGGATCATCTTATCCACATAATTATTAAAATCTTCCCCTGATAAAGCCACGCTTTGGTGAGCATTCCTGTGGGATACATTTATCTTCATAATTTTTGCCCACTTAGAAAGGTCTATCCACATACCTCTTCCCAAGACTCTTTGTCACCAATTTTCCAATCATGTTTTTTCCAAGTCCGTGATCATTCAGCCAAACCATCGGTGAAAGCCAGTGAATCAGTGCACAAACACATCTCTGGCCATTTTTCCTTCTAAGCAAAATGAACAGCCTAGTGCACTGCTTAAAGTTCCACCCACTGGGAGGACTTCCCTCACCACTATCCTTCAGGGGTATCCCAGAAAGAGGCTGCAGTGCTGCTACTGTCCTCCTTTGGGTGGTACGTGCATATCGTGCAGAACCAGGCCTGAGTTTTCTCTTCCTCAGTAAACTGATGGAAAGGAAGTCCCCAAGAGGCCATATCTGGGGGATGGGAAAGAGAAGGTAATGTGGCAGGAGTGGTGGCCATGGGTATTTGGGCCACTTCCTCATATAACTCATTTGTGCCTTCAGGACCTGCTTAGGCCCTATCCCATATATACTAATTCCATTTTATGACGGAATGCTACTGTGTACACCCAACTTTATGGTTTGGTGGGACAGACAACACCCAGCTCATAATAGATGTGGCAGTTTGATATTATTTATGAATTCCAAAAAGAGATATAGTTTATGTTTGTAAACTGGTCTGTTCCTCTGGACATCATGCCCCTTTGATTGTATTGAATTCAGAGATTTTACTTTTACTTTATTAAATCATGAATAGGGCTTTGATTCAACCATATCATTAGGGCATGCAAGGTTGAGCCCTGCCCCCTCGGTGGGCTATATAAACGGATGCTCAATCAAGAACACAGAGAAGTAGACACACAGAGAAGATACACAGAGGCCCCTGTGGCCCTGGGAAGAGAGATGAGCCTGATAGTTTCCAGCTGGCCTTATGAAGAGAAAAGAGTAGCTGAGCCCAGAAAGAAACTAGCCCCAGAGAAAGAGAGATGAGCCCTGTGCCAGCCTACAGCTGAGATTGGAAGAAGCTTGGACCATGGAGCCTTAAGAGGGAAAAGGAAGGCTCAACCCTTTCAGACATTGCCCACCATCTTACTCCAAAATGTGGCAACAGAGTTTGGTGAGGAAGTACCTCTTATGGTACCTTAAGTTGGACCCTTTAGGACCTTGTAATTGTAAGCTTTTATCCTAAATAAATACCCTCTATAAAAGCCAACAGATTTTTGGTGCTTTGCATCAGCACTCCTTTGGCTGACTAATACAATAGGCAACTTAGGTCTCATGGTAATTTGGTGGCCTGTGGTTAAGCATTCAGTCTCTGCTAAGACCCAGTAGCAGTCCAAAAGGTGTTTCTCAAAAGGAAAGTAGTTATTTGTAGAGGATGACAGGGCTTTGCTCCCAAATCCTAAGCGTCTGTGATTCTCCTATAGGGGCTTGCCAGAGGCTTCAGATGTCATCTCTATTTGCCACTGACACTTCCAGCACCATTGGACCTGCTAGATCATATGTTCCAAGTGGCAGTGTAGCTTGCACAGCAGCCTGGACCTGTTGCAGAGCCTCCTCTAGTTTGGGTCCCCACTCAAAACCAGCATCTTTTCTTGCCATTCGGTAAATGGGTCTAAGTTGCACACCCAAATGAGGAAAATGTTGTCTCCAAAATCCAAAGTGGCCAACTAGGCATTGTGCCTCTTTTTTGCTAATAGGAGAGGTCAGATGCTACAGTTTATCCTTCACTTTAGAAGGGATATCTTAACATGCCCTATACCACTGGACACCTAGAAATTTCACTGAGGTGGAATGTATTTTTGTTGGATGTATCTCCCATCCTCTGACATGTAAATGCTTTACCAATAAGTCTAGAGTTGTTGATACTTCTTGCTTACTAGGTCCAATCAACATAATATCATCAATATAATGGACTAATGTGATGTCTTGTGGAAAGGAGAGACAATCAAAGTCCCTGTGGACAATATTAGAGAAAGTGAGAGAGTTGATATGCTTCTAAGATAGGACAGTGAAGGTACATTGCCAGCCTAGCCAACTGAAATCAAACTGTTTCTGGTGGCCCTTACTAACAGTAATAGAAAAAAGTATTTGCCAGATCAATAGCTGCATACCATGTACCATATGATGTGTTGACTTGTTCAAGAAATGATGGAGCAGCAGCTGTAATTGGAGTCACCATCTGGTTAAGTTTATGATAATCTACAGTCATCCTCCAAGATCCACCTGCTTTCTGCACAGGCCAAATAGGAGAGTTGAATGGGAATGTGGTGGGAATCACCTACCCCTGCATCCTTCCATCCTTGATGGTGGTACTGATCTCTGCAATCCTGCCAGGAATCTGGTATTGCTTTTGATTTACTATTTTGCTATGCATGGACAGTTCTAGTGGCTTCCACTTGGTTTTTCCTACCATGATAATCCTCACTTCACAAATCAGGGAACCAGTGTAGGGATTCTGCCAGTTGCTGAGTATGTCCACTCCAACTATGCATTATAGAACTGGTAAAATCACATAATGGGTCCAGGGATACACTGAACCCACTATGAGGTGGATCTGAGCTAAAGCTCCATCAATCCCCTTACCTTCATAAGCTACCACTCTGAATGGAGAACCATAGTGACATTTGTGACTCATGGAATTAATGTCATTTCTGAGCCAATGTCTAATAATTTCCAAAATATCTGATTATTTCCTTTTCTCCAATGCAGTTACTCTGGTAAAAGACCACCCATCTCTGGGGAATGTTGGGAGAAAGATTAACAGTATTTATTTTTTGGCAGTGTAACAGGGTCCTCCCCCAAGGGGATCCAGCCTTCCCCTCATTCAAGTGGCTCTGGGCCTGTAAACTGCCTCAAGTCTCGCAACTGATTAAGGGGCCCTGACCCTCTGTTTCTGTAATTCCATTTAGACTTTTGTTCATGTGAACTAGAACACTTATGCTTATAGAGATCAAGGAAGACTTTATTAGTCTGCCCATCTCTTTTATTTCTTGGTACCTCATGATCTATTAGTCAAAACCATAGGTCTCTGTGACTCAGACTATTTTGATTGCTGCTTTGACTCTGCTTTTTCATTGTGGTAGCCATGCCCACCTTTTCTTCCTTGATTAAATGCTGCCACTTGGCTTCTGCCAATCCAGGATCCAATCATCCCCATAGTGTTTAAGGATCCCAGTTCAGTGCCATCAATTCCCAAAGTAATATCTGACCTACAGAGGAGAGCAACCACAGAGCTCTTCAGGGAAGATGGAGTTAGTCTCACAAATGTATCCCTCATGGTCCACTTGGAAAGTATGTCTTTTGTACATTCCTGGGATGGGTGAGCTGATCTTATTTGACAAGTCCATTCTAATATTCCAATCTCTCTAAGCCTTTGGATCCCTTCATCTACAGTATACTAGGACAATTCTGTCATTTTTACATCGGATAATATTGGCCATCTTTTGATCCATGTTTCAGCCAACCACACAAACAAACTGTTAGAGCCCTTTCTAACCCCTGAAGCTTCAATATTGAATCCAGAATCTCTGCTTAGTGGGCCTAAATCAATAAATTCAGCATGATCCAAATTTATATTCCCTCCACCATTATCCCACACCCTTAATATCCATTCCCACACATATTCTACTGTCTATTATAAATTGGAAAATTCATGCAGTTCTTTTGGAGCATAGCATACTTCCTCATGGGTTATATTTTGTACCTCACCTTTGGGGCTTGTAGGGACTTTGGTCTAGTTAGAGGTCTGGATGAAAAGAAAAGAAAAGAAGGGTGGTAGGGATGAGTAATGAGAAGGATTAGAAATGTCTTGCAAGTCAATTATCTCAGGGCATTCCATTACAGTTTCATCTGATAAGACAGGATTAATCTTTTCAGGTGGAGGTTTGATGGCAGACTCCTTGGGGCAGACTGGAGGTTGAGTGGCTATTTCCTCAGGGCAGACAATTACAGGTATATCTGGCAAAGAGTTAGCAGAATTTAGGGTTTCAATGTCCCCACTGCCATCATTATTAACCCATATGTCCCCAACCCAATTTTCAGGATTCTATTCCTTTCCAATCAGGGCCCTCATTTTAATATCAGATACCCTACAAGGGTGAGATTTTAGTTTCCGTTGTGACTCTGTTACTTGCACAATGAAACTCTGGGTCTGGTTTTCAGAGGTCTCAAGTCTGTGGCTACAGGAAACAAAATTTTCTTTCAGGGCACACGTAGAAACTTTCACATCATTCATGCAGCACTTAAGTTAGGGGTTCTTAACAAGGGATCTGTGAGCGTGAATTGAAATTCAGAAAAACATTTTTCTTGTGGGGCTATGTTGGTACAGATGTGATATATATTTATTCAATAATGCACAGTATAGTGTGGACTTAGTTAGCGGTCCATGGTTTTCACGTGACAGGCAAAGGGGTCCATGGAACAAAAAAGGTTAAGAACCAATTTGAAGCCTTCAGTTCTTTTATAACTATATCCAGCATATTTAGGAACATCCAGCTAACATCATTGTCTCTTTTAACTCCGTAAAACTCTAAGGTGTCAAAACTACTCTCACCCAAATAAAATAAAAGAAGAAAATAGGAACAAAGAAAAATACTCTCACCTAGAGCCTTTCCTCTTATAAGGATGGAAGTAGCCATATCCAATAGTGATATTTTGCATATCTATATTGCCAACTTATGCCATGGACTATCAGTGGCCTCTTGATGATTGGAAACAGAGACCTTAGTGCCTTTGAATCTAATCAGAGTAGAGAGCCAGTTGCAAAAACCCCAGTACCAATTCAGAAATTTCATTTTTAAGATTCTGTTTCTCAAGAACCACTTCTGGTACCCAGCTGTATTAGGGTTCTCTAGGGAATCAGAACTGACAGGAGATATCTGTAAATATTATGAGATTTTTATCAAATTGTCTCACATAACTGTGGGGATGCACAGATCCTAATTTCACAGGACAGGCCGCAATCCAGGAACTCCACTGAAGTTCCTCAAAGAGTTCCCCAGGAGAAGCTGGCTATCTGAAGTAAGGATGGCAATTCTCTTTTTAACTGCTGAAATCGTTTCTCCCTTTAAGGCCTTCAACTGATTAGATGAGACATCTCTCATTGATGAGAGCAATCTCCTCAGTTGAGTGTAGATGTAATGAGCCATAGAAGCAATCAACTCACTGGTGATTTAAGTCCATGAAATGTCCTCGCAGTACAATTTGGTCAGTGCTTGTTTGATCAAACAACTGAGACTATTACCTGGCCAAGTTGACACATGAGCCTAAACATCACAGAAGTCTATCGTGACAGATGGCCTTTATTTGGCTGTTAGACACATTAGATTACAAAAGGGGATGTTTTCTGGCTTATCCTGTGTGAGAGAGCTTTATTTGCTTGCTGGATCCTTTATTAAATTAGGAAGAGTATATATATTGAATATGAACAAGCACCATATTTTACTCAGACTCAACCTTCCTCTCACCCCAAGGAACTAAATAGGCACTGCTATGGGCACAATAGAGTAAACCCTTTCCCCCAAATATCATTTTGAAAAACAATCTCTAAATGCTTCAGGAATTAGGATGATAATAGAGTGAGCCTTTAGTAAACATTTGAAGTATATTTTCATCTTTCATCAAACCTCATCAGTTTCCTTCCTTCAAAAGACCTATTATAAGCAAAATTCCTGGCATTCAATTTTATGGAAACACATAAGCTATACTGCTAAAATGCATGGTCGTAGTTTCAGTTCAATGCATTCCTCCTCTACTTGTCAGTTTTGTATTCCTTGGACAAATAAGTTACTATCTTGTGCCTTCACTTACTCGTGTGTAAAATGGGAATAACACCTGCCTCATAGGTTGTTCTGAGGGCTAAAGGTATGTAAAACAGCTAACACAATACCTTGTATATATTGAAAGCTTTAAAAATGTTGGCCATTGTAAAATGTATTACAATTGTTATTGTCATCGTTGGTTTATTTTCAATACTATAATTTCCTAGGTCTAAACCAAGTTCAAAAGCCATTTATGATTAAATGGTAGGTTCATTAATTATTGGCTTTATTCAGCATTTCTCACTTGTATTCCTTTCTTATTTTAAAAGCATTTTCACCTCTTTTACTTTCTCTCTCTCTCCAGAATTATCATATAACTAACAATTGCATAAACTTAGCCTGTGAATGTTCAAGGATCTTTGATGAATGTAAACCTTGTAATCAAATGGTAACTCTATTCTGAGAGGTTTGTCATGCAGCCATCACTGTATTTAGCTGTTGCCTTTTGCTGTAGAAATATGTGAGAAGTGTGTGTTTGGTTTTATTTTATTTTACCCTAGCCAACTTACTAGTGAAGATTCTGAGGACAAGGAATTATACATGTCTTACTCTGAAAAGAACTAATGATGACTTTTCATCTATGCTTTTGTATAGGAAGGTCAACTGCAGCCTTCAATTAATGACACATTAATCTCATCTATAAAGGGCAAATCAGAGGCTAGGGGTGTCATTTGGATGAAAGGGAATATTAAAACACTCATTTAACATTTAGAATGTAAGTCAAAGCATGCCTCTCTAGTATTTCACTTGAAATAAAAATGTAAATAGTCTTTTGACAATAAGCTAAAGAGAAACATTTTATATTGATAAAGCACATTCTTCTACTATCACTTCTTAACTGAGTGAATTTAAGTAGGTTCTTTGTACATGTTTTCCTGGGGAAATAATTATTCCTGAAATGAGATCCTATATTCAGAAGAGAGTGAACTAAAAAGAGTGGTTGTGAGGAAAACAGTAGTTTAACTGCAAATTGGTAGGAGGTGGTAGGCAACCCTTGTGAATCTGCTGATTGCTAATTTTCTTGGTTGCTGCTGCACTACCTTGAGGTAATTGAATGGGCCCAGATTACCTGGGGGGTGGGGTATTGCAGCCCTCTGAAGAGAACCCGGTAGATGTGCTACTTCCCTTTGCATTTTGCTAATGAAAAGCCCAGTGATCCTGAAAATGATCTGCAACCAATTTTGCCACAGTCATCCTTTATATAAAAATGGTCTGTAAAGATGCATATCCAGTTAGTGGGCTATCACTCAGATGCCTTAGCAATAGGAGTTTCTGAGTCACTGATTTTGTGCTGACACTTAAACAGCTTTCCTTATTTCTAGGGATGTGTGGGTAGAGAGGTACTGTACCTACTTTTTTTTACTGTCCTTTATAAGTTTGATCTAGAACAGGGCTGGTTAAAAAAATTTTTTTTCCCTTTAAAGGACCAGATTGAAAATATTTTAGACTTTGTGAGCTAAGAGACAAAATCAAGGAAATTATGTAGGTACCCTTGTCTTTAAATGTTTTTGATAGGTTGATAGCATTGTTTTTTGTTGTTTCTTTTTAGTTTTTTTTGGATGGGCAAAGATACATAACTGTTGACATTATCACAGCAATCATTCCCCCTCCACCTTGTTATTGTTTGCGCTCACTGTCTGCTCTCTGTGTCCATTCGCTGTATGTTCTGTCCGTGTCTACTTGTCTTTTTCTTCTCGTCTTTCACTTTAGGAGGCACCAGGAGCCAATCCTGAGACCTCCGGTGTGGGAGAGAAGCACTCAATCACTTGAGCCACCTCATCTCCCTGGTCGCCTGTGTCTCTCACTGTCTCCCCTCTGTGTCTCCCTTTTTTGGGTCACCTTGCTGTGCCAGCTCTCCATGGCACGGGCCATCAGCTCTCCGTGACGCGGGCCGCCAGTTCTACGCAGTGCCACCCAGCTTGCCTTCACCAGGAGGCCCTGGGAATCAAGCCCAGGGCCTCCCATATGGTAGACAGGAGCCCAATCGCTTGAACCACATCCACTTCCCCACAGCAATAATTTCTAATTGCTTAGAGCAGTGTTAGAGGGATATTTCTGCTTTTTTTTTTCTTTGTGTGGTTTCTTGTTGTGTAAAAGCATCCTAGGAAACCTCAGAGGGGCTATGTGCCTGCCGTAGTAGAGGAGGAGGAAAAGTGTAGGATTTTATTCTGATTTCTGATGGCCTGAGGAGAAGGGAAAACACTAGGAAGCTTTGAGTTCCAGCATCGGTGCCATTTCCCTAAGGAGATGAGAAATAAAAAGAAAGTTGCTCAAACCGTGCTCAATCGGCTAAATTCTGCCTAGGGATTCCAGCCAGCTTCCCTGGGTTAACACCCTGGCTCTCATTCCCAAATTCTGCCCTACCCCTCTGGTTTCCATCTATATCTCCTATACTATATTACCAGGTAAATAATGCTTTTACAAGTAGCAGGAGCTACCCTAATAGTTCTAAACCTTACTCCCTGCCCATGAGGTGGAGGGAGGAAGATAAATGCTAAGCATGCTCTGTTGAAATCAGGGCTACGTTTTGCTTTGGTAACAGTGTTAGCAGTGTGTGTTGGTCTTTTTATGCTGGTCCACTATTTTAATTGGAGAGGCAGGGCGAGAATGCCTTTTAAGTACAGAATATTGATAGGGAAATCTTTTGGAATCAATCTATCTGTATAATTAGTAACTACTCCCAGTGGTTCTTTGTAATGAGGGCATTCAATCATTAAAATATAATTGGTCTTGATTCCATTTCCATATAACGTTTAAAAGTAGAGATTGCCACAATTAATTCAGACAATATTTTAAAATATTTTTGCTGAGTACATATTTCCATGTTGTCTTTCAAAATCCACCTCCATCTTCAACTTTCTAACGACTAAATACTAGTTCTGTTTGCACTTTGTGCCAGGACTTAAGACTTAGGGTAGTTTGGCCCAAATAATCTGAAACCTCATGAAACAATGAAGCCCCTGTTCCTCTACGTCCTGCCTACTTCGTTTTTGTGTTGTTGTTTTTTTTTTTTTTTTCACTCAAGCAAAGTAGTGGTAATGCTTACATGGTGGAAAAGCACTTAGCTAAAATAGCAAGAGGTTAGACTGTCAACCAGACAGACCACTTCAGCATGACACCTCGATAGTGTCGTTCAGCATCAGGGAAGAAGGCCACCACCCTGGCTGCTTCTAGATACCCCAGGATTCTCTACAGTTGAATCAGTGACATTTCCATCCCCATTGCAATTGTATCTATACCAAGAGAAGCTCTTCTTTGGTTAAGACTCTCTAATCGCTTTGACAAAGTAGAGTGGTTACCATGGTCCAAACTGAAATTTCCACCTTGCCTCCAGGAGTTGATTATGGAAACTAGAAAGTGCTGGCAAGCAGCTAAGGAACAGAAAGTTTGTTTTTCCATGCGGGGTCTATGCCACTGCTGGCCTGCACTTTCCTTGGACTTTTGGTTTTATTTTCTGAACTCTGTAAGAACCTAGGT
>PVKH010023311.1:0-13887 GCA_004027955.1 Chaetophractus vellerosus
AAAAAAAAAAGATTAGGGCTTTGATTTGACCATGTCAGTAGGGTATGACTCAGGGTTCAGTCCCTACCCCCTTGGTGGGCTGATATAAACTGGCACTCACTCAAGAAGAGAGAGAGCTCCATAGACAAGTAAGAGGAGAAAACTTTGTCATGTCTTATCCTGGGGCCCCAGAGAGAGCTGAGCCATTCATCTGATAGTTTGCAGCTGAGCAGCTCAGAAAGCCTAAAAAGAAATGAGTCCTATGCCAAACTGATACGAGCCATATGAGCCATAGGCCAGCCTACAGCTGAGATCAGGAAGGTGGGCCCATGGAGCCTTAAGAGGAACAAGGAAGGAGAGACCAGGCAGAGATTGCCTGCCATCTTGCTTCAACACATGGCAACAGATTTTGGTGAGAAAGCAGCCTTGAGTTGGACTCTTTAGGACCTTGTAACTATAAGCTTTTACCCCAAATAAATACCCTTTATAAAAGTCAACATATTTCTGGTACTTTGCGTCAGCACCTCTTTGGGTGACTTAATACAGAATTTAAAAGCAAAACTATTATTAGAGACAAGGAAGGATATTTATATTAATAAAAGGGTCAATTCACCAGTGAGAAATAACAATCATAAACGTATATGTACAAATAACCAAGATGCCCCAAGATACATGAGGCAAACACTGACAAAACTGAAGGGAGGAATAGATGTCTCTATAATAATAATTGGAGACTTCAAACACCACTCTCAACATTGGATAGAACATCTGGGCAGAGGATCAATAAAGAAACAGAGAGCTTGAATAATATGATAAATGGATTAAACCTAGTAGACATATAAAGAACATTGTACCCCCAAACAGCAAGATATACATTCTTTTCAAGTGCTCATGGATCTTTCTCTAATATAGACCATATGTTGGTTCACAAAGCAGACCTCAATAAATTCAACAATATTGAAATTATACAAAACACTTTCTCTGATCATAAAAGAATAAAGTTGGAAATCAACAAAAGGCAGATAAAGGGAAAATTCATAAATATATGGAGATTAAACAGCACTCTTAAATAATCAGTGGGTCAAAGAAGAAAGTTCAGAAATCAACAAACATCTTGAGAAAAATGACAACAAGAACACAATATATCAGAACCTATGTGATGCAGTGAAGGCAGTGCTGAGAGGGAAATTTATAGCCCTCAATGCTTACATTAAAAAAGAAGAAAGAGCTAAAATCAATTACCTAACTACATAGTTGGAAGAACTAGAAAAAAAAAAAACAGCAACAAACTAATCCCAAAGCAAGTAGAAGAAATGAAATAACAAAGGTCAGAGCAGAAATAAATGAAATTGAGAACAACAACAAACAATAGAAAGAATTAACAAAACCAAAAGTTGGTTCTTTGAGAAGATTAACAAAATTGACAAACCCTTAGATAGACTGACAAACAAATGAAATAAAAAATGAAAATGGGGACATTACTACTGACCTCACAGAAATAAAAGAGATCATAAGAGGATACAATGAACAACTGTATGCCAAAAAAACTAGACAAAGTAGATGAAATGAAAAATTCCTAGGAATGTATGAACAACCTACACTGACCCTAGAAGAAATAGAAGAGCTCAACAAACCAATCACAAGCAAAGAGATTGAAATAGTCATCAAACAACTCCCCAAAATGAAAAGCCCAGGACAAGATGATTTCACAGGTGAGTTCTATCAAGCATTCAAAGAAGATTTAATACCCATCTTACTCAAGCTCTTCCAAAAAATTGAACAAGAAGGAATACTAACAATCTTATTCTATGAAGCCAATATCACCCTAATACCAAAGCCAGATAAAGATATTACAAAAAAAGGAAATTATAGACCCATTTCCCTAATGAATATAGATGGAAAAATCTTCAACAAAATACTTGCTAATTGAATCCAACAGCATATTAAAAGAATTAACCATCATGATCAAGGCATGCAAGTGTGGTTCAACCCAAGAAAATCAATCAGCATAATACACCATACTAGTAAATCAAAGAAGAAAAATCACATGATCCTATCTATTGAAACAGAAAAGGCATTTGACAAAATACAGCATCCTTTCTTGGTAAAAATACTATAAAAGATAGGACTTGAAGGAAACTTTTCAACATTGTAAAGGCCATATATGGAAAACCCACAACTGACATTGTACTCAATGGTGAAAGACTGAAAGCTTTACTGTTGGGATCAGGGACAAGACAACGATGCCCTCTGTCACCACTGTTGTTCAGTGTCATGCTAGAGGTTCTAGATAGAGCTATCAGGCAAGAAAAAGGAATGAGGCTTCCAAATCAGTAAGGACAACGTAAAATTTTTCACTATTCGCAGATGATAAGATCCTACACCTAGAAAGTCATGAAAAATCTACAACAAATTTGCTAGAGCTAATAAATGATTTCAGCAAAGTGTTAGGATACAAGATCAATAAGCAAAAATCAGCGGTGTTTCTATACACTAGCAATGTGCAATCTAAGGAGGAAGTCAAGGAAAACTTCCATTTACAATAACGCCTAAAGGTTCATATATTTAGGAATAAACTTAACAATGGCTGTAAAGCACTTATATTCAGAAAACTACAATGAATCATTAAAAGAAATAAAAAAGGCCTGAATAATTGAAAATACATGCCATGCTCATGGATTGGAAGACTAAATATCATTAAGATGTCAATTCTACCCAAATTGATATGCAGATTCAATGCAATCCTGATAAAAATTCCACCAGCATTGTAAAAATAACTGGAAAAAACACAATTATCAAATTTATTTGAAAGGTTAAGGAGTCCTGAATAACCAGAAACATCTTAAAAAGGAACAGTGAAGTTGGAGGACTCTCACTTCTGGACTTTAAATCATATTATCTAGCTACAGTGGTAAAAACAGCATGGTGCTGGCATAAATATGGAACCAAATTGATGGTTCAGAAACAGACTCTCACATCTATGGTCAAGTGATTTTTGACAAGCCTGTCAAACCCACCCAGCTTGGGCAAAACAGTCCATTCAAAAAAATGATGCTGGGAGAACTGGATATCCATAGCCAAAAGAAAGAAAGAGAGCGTTTTCTCATACCTTATACAAAAATTAACTCAAAATAGATCAAAGACCTAAACATAAAAGTAAGAAACATAATGCTTCTACAAGAAAATGTAGGGAAACATCTTCAAGACATGGTGGTAGGTGGTGGATTCTTAAACCTTACACTGACAGCTCAAGCAATGAAAGAAAACACGAATAAATAGGACCTCCTCAAACTTAAACACTTGTGTAATTCAAAGGACTTCATCAAGAAGGTGAAAAGGCAGCCCACTCAATGGGATAAAATATTTGGAAATCACATATCTGAAAAGGGTTTGATTTCTATTCTATATAAAGAGATCATACAACTTAACAAAAAAGGAGTAAGCAATCCAATTTAAAAATGGGCAAAAGATTTAAACAGACATTTCTCCAAAGAGGAAATACAAGTATCCAAAAACCACATGAAAAAATGTTCCATATTACTAGATATTAGGGAAATCAAATCAAAATGACAATGAGATATTATCTCACACTGCAAAAATGGCCATTATTTAAAAAACAGAAACAATAAGTGCTGGAGAGGATGTGGAGAAATAGGAACACTCATTCATTGTTGGTGGGATTTGTAAAATGGTGCAGCCTCTGTGGAAGACAGTTTGGCAGGTCCTCAAGAAGCTTAATATAGAACATATGATCCAGCAATTCCTCTACTAGGAATATATCCAGAAGAACTGAAAACTGTGACATGAACAGACATCTTTATGCTGATGTTCATAGCGGCATTATTCACAATTGCCAAAAGATGGAAACAACCCACGTGTCCATCAACCAATGAATGGATAAGCAAACTGTGTGGTATATACATATGATGGACTACTATGTTGCAGTAAGAAAAACTGAAATTGAGACACACATGATAACATGGATGAATCTTGAAGACATTATGCTAAGTGAGGTAAGACAGGCATAAAAGGATAAATATTGCATGATCTCATTAATATGAACTAAATATGAAGAATAAATACATGGAGTTAAAACCTAGAATATAGGTTATTAGGAGATAAGAGGGTGGGTAAGATGGCCTACTCATGCTTAATGTATGTAGAAGTTTTAAGTAACTTTACTGTAAAAAAAAGTGTGGAAATGTGTAGAGTTGATGGTAACACATTATAGTGAATAGCAGTTGGTTTATAAATGGGATTGTGGCTGGAAAAGGTAGTCTAGGGACGTAAATATCAACTGAAAGAAAGCTAGAGAATAATGTAGGGACTGAAAAACACAGTGAACCCAAAGGTAGATGAGAATTGTGGTTGATGATTCAGATGCAAGGGTGTCCTTCTGTGAACTAGAGTGTATGTATGTTACTATTGCAGGGTGGTGGGAATGTGGAGAAACATGGGAAAAATACAATTGGTGTGATCAATTAACTGTGGTTAACAGCAATACTGTAATATTCATGCATCTATGCCAAAGATGTACTGTGTTGATAATGGGGGAGTATGGAAAAAGTGTGCCAAATGTACACTCTGGACCATGGTTTGTGGTAATAGTCTGATGATATTATCTCATAATCTGTAAATGTTCCACCATGGTGTGGTGTGTTGATGGAGGAATGTTGTTTGGAAATTGTACACATGTGCATGATTGTTTTGTAAGTTCACAACTTCTGTAATAAAAATATATTTTAAAAAATAATAATAGGGTGGGTTGGAGGGAAAATACACCAAATGTAAGACATAGGCTATAGTTAGGAGTAAGATTTTGATGATATTCTTTCATAATTTGTAACAAATGTCTCACAGCAATGCAAGGTGTTGGTGGTGGGTTGATGTATAGGACCCCTGCATGATGTTATGACTGTTTGTTTTGTAAGTTCACAACTTTTACTACACACTTATTGTTTATGTATGTTCATGTACAAATGATATACTTCAATAAAATTTTAAAAATAAAGAAAAATTTTAAAAGGCAATATGGGACTGTATAGCATAGTAAAACCTCATTTGAAATGTGAATATGGGTAATATTGCATATATAAGACTGCTTTTACATGAAACTGAACAAATTTTATGTATGTTAATGTTACAAGATGTTAAATATCAGAAAAAAACCATTATGCTAAGCAAAAGAAATCAGACACAAAATACTACATATTTTTTATTCCATTTATATAAAATGTAAATATAAATCAATTTATAAAAATGAAATTAGATTAGTGGTTACGTAGGGCTGGGAAAGAATAGAGGGATGAGAAGTGACTGCTAAGGGTGTGGAGTTTTTCTTTTTGGAGCAATGAAATTATTCTAAAATTTTTTGTGGTGATGAATACACAACATTGTGATTATACTAAAACCATTGATTGTACGCTTTGGATAGATTATATGGTATATGAACATATCACAATAAAACTGCTAAAATATTACTTGGTCTTGACAAGAATACGTATTCTGTACTTGTTGGGTACAGTGGATTATATACTGATATGTCTTTTAAATCAAGTTTGTTCTTCAAAAACAAAATGAAAAACTACCCCCCCACACACACACACACACATTCCATCCAACCTTCTCAGGAGAGTGGATTTTGGTTAGTTAATTAGATTATCTTTTTCTTGCTGAGCATTTGTACCACTTATCATCTGCATGATAACAACAAATCCCTTCACTGCCCAATGCCTCTGTATCTTTGTTTGTAAAATGGGAAAAATGTGGTACCTATGTCAAAGAGTTCCTGTGGCAATTAAGCGAGTGCAAGTAAAGATGCTATCACAATAAAATTGATTTGTTAAAAAAAAAAGATTGGCCACGTATTGATAAATGTTAAGGCTAGATGATGGATAGATATATGAGGAGTTCATTATATGATTCCATCTACTTTTGTACATATTTTCATTTGCCCATTGGAAAAAGATTAAAATAGTTAAGTTTAAAAAAAAAAGAAGTTATCACAGTACCTGGCATATAGTAAGCACACATACTTTATGGACTGGATTTATCTGAAGGAGATGTGAAAGTGCTGAAACAGACTTCTGCTCTGGTTGATAGAGATAACAAACAGACTGCATTTAAATAAAGATAGCATCAATTTACATGTATTTTTAAAAGAGCAAATTGACTCATTTGCAAAACTAATAAGTGTATAAGCCTACCAAAAGACATGTTATGGCTATGTTATGAAGAGTATTCCTAACAACTCTATCCATAATAGCCCTAAACTGGAACCAAACCCGATATCCATCAATACCAGGATGGATAAGTAAACTGTGGTTTATTTACACAATAAAATACTATAGGGAAGCGGCTGTGGCTCAATTGGTTGGGCTCCCGTTTACCATATCGGAGGCCCCAGTTCGGTTCCGGGGGCCTCCTGGTGAAGGCAAGCTGGCCCATGCTGTGCGGTGAGCTGACTCAGCAAGATGAGGCAACAAGGAGAGACAAGCAGACACAGAAAAACGCACAGCAAATGGACACAGCAGGCACAAGCAGCAAAGGGGACTAAATAAATAAAAATAAATATTAAAAAATAAAATAAAATACATCAATGAAAAAATATATATACAAAAAAAGAAAATAGTGCTACATGCAATCACACAGGTGAAACTCACAGATATGATGATCGAAAGAAACCAGACACAAACAAGAATATGAACTTTATGATTAGGTTTATATGAAGTACCAGAAGAAGTAAAGAAATCTTTGGTGATAAAAGTTAGGACAGAGATTACCTCTGGAAAATAGGGAGAGCCAGTAGTGACTGGCAAGGTGCATGAAAGAGCTTTCCAGGTGCTGGAATATTCTACACCTTGATCTGGGTAGCAGTTTCACAGGTGTATACATATGTAAAAATTGATCAGGTTGTGTGCTTATATATAGCACCTCAATATAAGTTAAAAAGGGAGAGGTTCAGAATGCACACACACCTTAGAAATTTTCTATGAGTGTATGAGCCACAGTACTCTTTGTTGGACCTATTGAAGCGACTGTGGACAAATAAGTCTCCTCTGCTTCTCCTAAGCCATTTGAGGAACCCATAGGATTCTCAGCCAGACTCTACTTCCGAGGTACAAAGGCTAAATTTAATAGCCTCTATCCATACTTCTTAAGAATTACAACGTGTTCCGTGGTTATGCCTTTGCAAACTTAACATGTCCAAACTGATCCCATAGTCTTCTCTGTATCTGTTAAGAGAAAACCCATCCTCTTTCCAGTTATTCAGACCAAAAACCTTGGTGTCATCCTCAACCCATCTGCCTCTCTTACATCCCACATCCATGCCCAAAGAAAATTCTGTTTGCTCTACCTTAAAAACATAAAGAATCTGAAGATTTCTCACCATCTCCACAATAAATACCCTGGTCCAAGCCATCATCAATTCAGAAGCCTCCTAATTGCTTCCCTGGATTCTATCTTAACCATGACAGTCTATTGCCAACCTGGCACCAGAACTACCCTTTCAAAACTTAAGCAATCATATTACTCTTCTTTTTAAACCTTCCAATGGCTTCCTATCTCTGGATAACTAACCCACTCAGAGCCCAAGTCCTTAATATGGTCTACAAGGGCTGACATGGTCCAGTGCTGCTAACCCAGACCCCACTCCAACCCCTACTCATCTTCTTTTCACCTGTTCAGTTCTGGGCATCGTCAGAGGGAAGAGAAGATAGGTCACAATGAAAAGGCACAACAGTACCTCCTGCCTTTGGCTATTAATGGACCCCAGAAATACTGCCATCTTAGTCTAAAAGTGGGGAAAGATCGGCGCTGGTTGTTAAGAGCTGGAGGTTTGAGTCCAAGACTGGCCTCAAATCACCTGTGTGATCTGGCATCAGTGATTCACCCAGCCTCACCATCTGGCTTCAGCTTCTATCTCTGAGATCCTTCCCAGCTCAAAAATACTGTGACTATGTCAGTCCATACCATGGCATAGCCCCTTGTTGAATGAGACTGAACTATGAGGGCTCACATACCTACATATGAGTCCTCATTATCTTTTTGGTGATTCTTAAGAGAAGCAAGAAGCATCCATTTATTGAGTTCCTGCTACAGGTTAGGAATTACCTGAGGTGCTTATTAAAAATGCAAGAACCACCCTCATCATTTCTGCTCTGACACACACAGTTAGGCACCGGGTAGTGGGGTATATGTTTTACATGTGCTTCAACTTCAGATTATCTAGCATTAAACCATTAGTTTGTAAGACAGCTAAAGTAGGGCAGCTTTAATTTTCAGACCCATGCAGGTCATATCTTGTTTTAGGAGTCCAGCAAGATGGCATCTGCTTAGATGGGCACTCCCCAGCTGTCTTGCAAAAAATGGCTGAGAAGGAGCAAAATTCTACTCACGTGAGCTGTTTTGGGAACCACAGAACAGGAGGATTCGGGCCATCAATCTGGAGGGAACTGGACAAAGA
This sequence comes from Chaetophractus vellerosus, assembly GCA_004027955.1. NCBI lineage: Eukaryota > Metazoa > Chordata > Mammalia > Cingulata > Chlamyphoridae > Chaetophractus > Chaetophractus vellerosus. The sequence goes on from PVKH010023311.1 coordinate 8,447, forward strand.
GATAAAGAGCCCAAGGGAAAACCATGAGTTTCTCACCCCAGTGGCTGGAAATGGCAGGCAGCTAAGACCCACCCTCAAGGCAAAAGGCCTCCGTGAACCCCCTGACTCCCACCAGCCACCAAGTGGGAGTGTTATCTGGGAGAAGAGGGTTCTAGTGAAGGGTGGAGATGGATCTCCTTTCTGTGGGTTTGGTTACCTGGGCCCCCTTTGAACTTTGGGGAGCAAACCAGCAGGCACAGAGGTGGCCCCAGGAATAGGGGAGAGGGGAATCTGCTCAGGCAGCCTGACACACCCTGCCACCCTGGAAGAGAGTAACTTGGGTGGGGGGAGGGTGGAGACAGGTAATTGTCTAGTCCAGCACTGAAAACTATCAAAAGTCCAACTTCCCTAAGGAAGATTGGTGGTAGGAAGCCTCAATAAGTTATATAGGGTCCCCTGAGAGGAGGAAGGGTCTGGAAGAGGGTCAAGAGTGGTTTCTTTGTGGTGAATTCAGTCACCAGGGTCCCCCTTTGAATCTTGGAAGGGACCTCAACCTGACGAGGAGAGGGGAGAGGGGATCCGCTCACACAGGCTGTCACACTCAGCTGCCCTGGGAGAGAAAACAATTAGAATAGAAAGAGGGTGAGGACAGACAGGTGCCTGATCAGCAGGAATCTGGCCAACTGCAAAGATTCTAACCTGTGAGAGGGAAAGTGAGTGGATAGCTTTCTCAAAGGCTAACTGACCAAGGAGAAAGTTTAGCTCAGTGGGGGAGTTCCCACCTTGAATATACAAGGTCCCTGGATCAATTCCCAGCTCTTCTTAGGAAGTGATCCACTGGGTTATCGGACATCCAGCTGATACTTTAGGACAGGGAACACATAGATATTCTTCTTGTGTTAGCTTTTCTTGGATCTCTTATTTTTCTTTAAAAAGTTTCCTTTTTAAAATTTAACTGAGTTTACTTGCTGAAACCTGGTTTAAAACCTGCAGAAAGGCTGCAGGGTAATTGACTGATGAACAGCGGCAGCCTGAGAAGCTCCTTAGGGGCCTAAAAGGGAAGGCTGTTTTTCCATGGTTTTTGTTTATTTGGGTTTTTTTTCTTTTTTCTTTTTTTCTTTTTTAATCTTCCCCCACCCCTTTTAAAATTAGTTGCTGCTTTCTTGTTTCGTCTTTGGTGTTTTTCCTCTTCCTTTGTCTTCCTTTTCTTGTTTACCAATTTTGTCTACCTACACTATTGCTATTTCTTTTCCTTCCTTCATCTTTCTGTCTTCTGTTTTCTGTTGTTGTTCTTTCATTCCACCTCTTTCTGTTTGGTCTTCAATTTTTCTTGTTTTTATTTCTCTCTCCTTTTTTCTGTTTTCTTTTTGTTTTATTTTTTTCTATTTATCTTTTATTTTCTCTTTCTGTCTCTTCTCATCATTCTGACCTTTTTTTTAAAAAAAGATTTATTTTTTATTTATTACTCCCCCCCCCCTTCTGCTTGCTCTTGCTGTGTGTCCATTCTTGTGTTCCTCTCTGTCCGCTTTGTCTCCCCCTGTTGTGGCGACGCACCAAGACTGGTCACCACGCAGGTGGCTTTGCCCCGCTTGTGGGCAGCTTCTGCTTCCATTCATGGCCGGCTCTGCTTCAGTTCACAGGTGGCTGGCTGTGCTCCGTTCGCGGGCAACCTGCCCTGCCCGTGGCGGCTTTGCCCTGTCCATGGCAGCTTTTTGCCCTGCCCACGGTGGCTCTGCCCACTCATGGCAGATTGCCCTTCTCAAGGCGGTCTGCCCACTAGGAGAGGTCCCCGGGAACCGAACCCAGTGCCTCCCATGTGGTATACCGGTGCCCTATCCACTGGGTTATACGGCCGGCCCCCATTCTGGCCTTTTAATTCATCCTATGTATTTTTCTCTATTCAATTTCTCATCTCATTGCTTGTACTCCATTTTTTAATTCTTATTCCTCTGCACTTCTTACTCATGTTTATTATTCATTTTCCTAGGTCTTATATGGTTACTCTTCTACCTTTTACTATCATTATTACTATTATCCTTTTTCTCTTCTTACCTCTTTCTTTTTCTCTGGCCCTAATTTTTTTTCAAGGGAACATAGACAACAGAAAGGAAATAGAATAAGAGGAACAAAGTGTCAAAGTGAAAACTTACCACACACACAAAAAATGACAACAAAGTGAAACCCTAGTTTAGAAATAGAAGCTAATCAACTAACAAACTCATCAGAATAAACTGATGCTTAGACACCAACAAAAATTACAACCCATACTAAGAAACAGGAAGATATGGCCCAGTCCAATGAACCAACTAAAAATGAGGAGGAAATGCAGAACATGGAACAACTAATCACAGATGTCCAAACAAATATCATGTATCAACTTAATGAAGTGAAGAAAGAGACTAAAGATATTAAGAAAACACTGGGAAAATACACTGAAGAAATTGTAAATATACATAAAAAGATAACAGATATGATGGTGATGAATGGCACAATACAAGAAATCAAAAATATTCTGGAAGCACATAACAGCAGATTTGAACATGTAGAAGAAAGAATCAGTGATGTGAAAGACAGTACAGTTGAAATCAAACAGAGAGTAGAACAGATTGATAAAAAGATAGAAAAAATCCAGTAGGACTCGGGGATTTGAATGACAGCATGAAACACACAAACATATGCATTATAGGCATCACAGAGGGAGAAGAGAAGGGAAAGGGGACAGAAGGTGTGTTGGAGGAAATAATGGCCGAAAACTTCCCAACCCTACTGAAGGACATGGGCATACATATCCCGGAAGCACAGTGTACCCCAAACAGTATAAATCCTAACAGGCCTACTCCAAGACATATACTTGTCAAATTGTCCAATGCTCAAGACAAAGAATACTGAAAGCAGCAAGAGAAAAGAGAACCATCACATACAAGGGAAGCTTGATAAGATTAAGTGCTGATTTCTCATCTGAAACCATGGAGGCAAGAAGGCAGTGGTATGACATAGTTAAGGTGCTAAAAGGAAAAAAAAAAAATTCCAGCCAAGAATTCTCTGTCTAGCAAAACTGGCATTTAAAAATGAGGGAGAGTTCAAAATATTCACAGATAAACAGAAATTAAGAGAGTATGTCAATAAGAAACCTGCACTTCAAGAAATACTAAAGGGAGTTCTGTAGGTTGAAAGGGAAAAACAGGAAAGAGAGAGCTGGTGGAAAGTGTAAGAACAACTAAAAAGATAAGAAGAGAAATAAAAGCAACATGTGGCATACATAAACCTAAAGAAAATATGGCTAATATAAGTATTTCCTTGACAGTAATAACATTGAATGTTAATGGATTAAACTCACCAGTCAAGAGACACAGACTGGTAGAATGGATAAGGAAATATGACCCATCTATATGCTGTCTACAAGAATCACCTTAGACCCAGGGACACAAGGATGCTGAAAGTTAATGGTTGGAAAACAATTTTACAAGCAAACAATAACCAAAAAATGGTGGGAGTAGCTATACTAATATTGGACAAAATAGACTTTAAATGTAAAACTATTGTAAGAGACAAAAATGGACACTATATATTAATAAAAGTGGTAATCTATCAAGAAGAAAGAACTGAACATTTATGCACCTAACCAGGGTACCTTAAAATATGAGGCAAACATGGAAAAAATAAGTGAAGAAATAGATGCCTCTACAATTATAGTGGTGGACTTTAATACACCATTATCACCATTAGACAGAACATCTCGACAGAATCAAGAAAGAAACAAAGACTTTGAATAATACATTAGAGGATCTGGACCTAATAGACATATACAGAACATTACACCCAAATATAGTGGGATATACATTCTTCTCGAGTGCGTATGAATCATTCTCCAGGATTGACCACATACTAGGACACAGAACAATTCTCAATGAATTCAGAAAGACTGAAATTATACAAAATAACTTCTCTGACCACAGTGGAATGAAGCTGGAAATCAGTAAGGGACAGAGAACCAGATTAGGCACAAAGATATGCAAGTTGAACAACACACTCTTGGACAAACAGTGGATCAAGGAGGAAATCACAAAAGAAATAAGTAACTACCATGAGATTAATGAAAATGACAGCACAACATATCAAAACCTATGGGATGCAGCAAAAACTGTACTGAGAGGAAAATTCATAACCTTGTTTTAAAAGAATATTTGTCTTTGACCTGGTAATATATATTGCTTAAGAGTTACCTCCCAAGGGCCACCTTGTTGCTCAAACATGGCCTCTCTCTAAGCCAAACTCAAAATATAAATTCACTGCACTCTCCCCGATGTGGGACATGACTCCCAGGGATGGCCCTCCCTGGCACTGACGGATTAATACCAAGCACAAACTAATGATGCATTTGGAGAAAGACCTAGACCAAAAGGGGGAAATATTAAATACCAGTTCATTTTTATGGCTTAGAGATTTCAAAGTGAGTCGGCAAATCATTCCAGAGGTTATGTTTATGCATGTCTCAGGAGGATCACATTGTCTGCCACAGTAAACAGTGCCTCAAATAGGGGTGTTCCTAAGGACTCTAGAGATATCTAAAAATTATAGGCAGGGCAGACAACCCCAGGAAATCAGCACCCTGTCAGTAGGCCTTACCTAGGAATATATGATAACCCATTCCCCCCAATGTATCAGACTTAGACTTATTTATAATTTTCCTATACATGATTCTTCTGCCCCTTTTATTTGAACCTATAATTGGCACTTGTTTTGGTCAGCCACAGGCGTGCCTTTTGAAATACACCAAAGATTGGTCGGTCTTCATAAAGGGTATTTATTTGGGGTAGAAGCTTACAGTTACCAGGCCACAAAGCATAAAGTTCTTCCCTCACCCAAGTCCATGTGTTGGAATAAGATGGCTGTCGACGTCTCCAGGGTTCAGGCTTCCGGGTTCCTCCGTTCCCAGGGCTGCGTTTCTCTCCAGGCTTAGCTTCTGTTTCCTTCACGAGTTCAGCTGAAGACTATAAGACTCTCTGCGTTGCGTCTCTCCACAAGGCCAGCTGTAGCCTATCCGGCGATCGGCTCACTCCAACATCAGAACTGCTTCTCAGGGGCCAGCTCGATAGCCCAGTGGATAGGGCGCTGGCATACCACATGGGAGGCCCTGGGTTCGATTCCCGGGGACCTCTCCTAGCAGGCAGACCGCCTTGAGAATGGCAAGCCGCCATGGGCGGGCCGGAGCCGCCGTGGGCAGGGCAAGAAGCTGCCACGGACAGGGCAAGAGCCGCTACGGGCAGGGCAGGTTGCCCGCGGATGGAGCACAGCCAGCCACCCGCGAACTGAAAGCCGGCCGTGAACAGACGCAGAGACCACCCACAAGCGGGGAAAGCCGCGCCTGCGCAGTGACCACTCTCGGCGCGTCGCCACAGTGGGGGGAAGGGGAGATATGTAATAAAATAAATAAATCTTTAAAAAAAAAAAAAAAAGAACTG